>SJYX01011109.1:640006-792881 GCA_006410675.1 Oreotragus oreotragus
GAACTGATGCTTTTGAACTGTGGTGTTGGAGAAGACTCTTGAGAGTCCCTTGGACTGCAAGGAGATCCAACCAGTCCATTCTGAAGGAGATCAGCCCTGAATATTCATTAGAAGGACTGGTGCTGAAGCTCCAATACTTTGGCCACCTGATGCAAAGAACTAACTCATTGGAAAAGACCCTGATGCTGGGAAAGACTGAAGGCAGGAGGAGAAGGGGACGACAGAGAATGAGACAGTTGGATGGCATCACTGACTCTATGGACATGAGTTTAAGCAAGCTCCAGGAGTTGGTGATAGACAGGGAAGCCTGGCACACTGCAGTCCATGGGTCGAAAAGAGTCAGACATGACTGAGCGACAGAATTGAACTGATTATGCCACTATGTTTTGGAGAAATCTGTTACACAGTCATAATAACTGAAATACCTTCGTCTCCTGAGCAGAATTTGGGTTTCTAGAGCCAGGCAGACCTGTTTTTAAATCCCCACCCTGCCCTTACCCAGTTGTGAGAAGCTGCCAGTTACTTAATCAGTCTGAGCCTCACTTTTTCTCTCTGTAGAATGGGAATAACATCTACCTCACGTGGATGCTTTGAGGCATAAATGCTCCCAAGTGTATATAAAGCAACTATTACAGTACCGTGGGAAAAAGGGAAATAGCTGTGAGCAGACTGGGCATGCGGTCACTATGGGGGCTCAGTGGAGGAGGAAATGGCTACTCACTCCAGTATTCTTGCCTGGAGAATCCCAAGGACAGCGGAGCACAGAGAGTCACACAGAGTCAGACACAACTGAATGATTCAGCAACAGCAGCAGTATGGGGGCTAAAGGTGTCTGAGGAGCATTCTCGAAAGAGATGAGATGCGCATGGCCCTCAACAGTTGGGACTTAGGAGAGAAAATACAAAGCTTCCATGTGGACCCAGAAAGTGACCTCTCTGGAGCACCCCCAGTGTGAGCCAGGTCTGGATGGGCCTGCCTGGGTGCCTGCCCCCACATCCCTGCAGCCTCGATCCAGTGGCTAGCTGGCAGTCATCCCGAGCTTCGGCTTCTCTCTGGAAACAATTCTGGCCTAAGCCAGAGGAAGAGGAATTTAGGTGGCCCATTTGCCGCCTGCTCTGTCCGGCCTCCTCAGTAGACAGCTGGTAAAGGCAGATGCTGAGAATCCTGAAAACTCCCTGGCAGCTGCGTAGTGCTTCTCCACACCCCTGCCCTCCCGCTTGCTCCTGCCCTGAGTTCTGTCCCACTTTTATCTCAGTACCTGCTCTTCGCACTTGTAGAAGGATCTTGGTTTCCCCAGCTTGAACTTAAATGCTCTCTGAGGACTCTGGTCCTTCCCATTTCCTGGCTCTTTCTGCTCAGCCCCCACTCAACACATGCCTAACCACACTAATAAAGAGTAGCTACCATTGGTGGACCTTCCATGCCAGGCCCCTCCTCACATTATCCCATGGAAACCTCCAGCAATCCTCTGACATTGGTACCATTAGTTCCATTTAAGATGAAATACACGCCACTTGGAGAAATCAAATCACTAGTCCAAGAGCACAAACCCACTTTACTAACAAACTAGTAGGCAAGGTCTGCATACTCTTCACCTTGACACCATTCTTGGCCTTTGGGGCGCGCACACACCCACCCCACAGCCTGCGGTTGCATCAGGTCATTCCCCACTGCCTCCCTCTTCCTCCTAGCCTGAAGTCCTTCCCTGAGATTCCACAGGCAGCTGTCTGGACACAGATCTCTCCACTGCTGCCTGGTACCCACCCAGCAGGCAGGACACCCCTCTCCCCAATAGCCAGGCCACCTGGGATGAGGCAGGTCCTGGAAGTGGATCGACTAAAGGTGATGGGAAGAAGATGGGTTGGGATAAGGGAACAGAGGATGTAAAGGCAGTTCCTGAGGGTGCTTTCCCAGCCCTGGCATTCCCTGGGAAGTCACTATGGGGCTCCCATAGTCAGGCCAACCCACGGGTGAGGCTCCAGCCAAGAAACTCTCAGAACCACATTTCCTGGGGTGGAGAATGACAGTCTGCCTCTCTCTCCAGATGTCCATCTCATTCACTGCCACCAACTACCAAAGCAGTTGTCAAGCTTTTTATTGGAAACTGTCCCCCTCATCCAACTAAGCTGAAAGGAAATTACCTCCAACCATCAACAATCTGGGTCAACTTGACGCAATCAACACGGTAGGTGCTCAGAAATTACTCGATCGGATGCATGGATGAACACACTGAACTGTACGCTTCATGAGGACGGACTCCAAGTCCACTTTGCCCACCACTGTACTCACAGTTGGAAGATAGGGATTATTATAATCCCGGAGTGAGCACCTAGGTCTCAGGGGTGGCAGAAGGAAGGGGCAGAAGAAAAAGACCCGAGAAGAAAAAAAACAGATGGACCAGATGACAGATTTGGTATGGAAGGTGGAGGGAGGAGAAAGAGGACAGGCTGTTCCTGAGTTCAGAGCCTGGGACACCAGGTAGCAGAGGACGGGAGATGCTGACCGGAGGGGCCCAGAGTGAGAGCTCAGCTCGTGGTTGTGGTAGGAGGGCAGGAAAGGCATGCTGAGCCTGAGAGACCAGAAGCATGGCCACAGGAAACTGTCCAGCAGGTAGCTGGCGAGACAGAAGCGGTCCTTCAGTGAGTCACCTGCAGAAGTGATCACTGAGGCTTGGGGAGGTAAGAGGCGGGGAGGAAGTCACCCAGGAGGAGGTGGAACACCAAGAAGCAAGCTTCCTGGCCAGCAGAGCACCACATTCAGCTAAAGGAAGGGCCTCCCCTGTGAGTGCCTGGTCTGGCATGATGCATTTGAGGGCAGTCCACCCGCCCAGGGGTGTAGGGTTTCCTACTAAAGCTACAGGGACACCAAGACCACAGGAGCAAGATCAGGGGGTAGAGGAGGGGAGCTGGAAAGCCGGTCAATCATAAAAGCCAAAATCCAGATCTAAACAGATGAAGCCAGGACTCTGGGAAGGGGAGGCAAGAGAGCCAGCTCAGGGAATGAGAGGGCAGCAAGGGAAGGGCTGGCTGATCACCCAGGAGAGAGGGGCTCAACACAAGAACAGGCATGTGGGCTCCACAGGAAAAGCCAGGACCAGGGAGATAAACCAGAGGGAGGGGGATGCAGATTTCAGTGCAGCAGCAAATATTTTTTCATATCCAAAGATGTGACAGAGTAACTGGAAAGGTATATATTTCCCACCACTGGGGCTTATTGACCCCAGGCTGGATGCCTCCTGGAAGGGACATGCAGAGCACACAGAAGCTTCACCTGGGCACTGGACCAAAGAACCTTTAGGCTCCAGTCCACCCTGAGACACCAGTTCTCACCAATGACCCTTTGCGACCCCATGGACTGTAGCCCGCCAGGCTGTCTGTCATTCAAATTCTCCAGGCAAGAATACTGGAGTAGCATTTCCCTTCTCCATGGACATCCATGGAATTCCCCAGGCCAGAATACTGGAGTGGGTAGCCTCTCCCTTCTCCAGGGGATCTTCCCAACCCAGGGATCTAACCCAGGTCTCTCACATTGCAGGCAGATTCTTTACCTTCTGAGCCACCAGGGAAGCCCCTCTTCAGCCTGTCACCCTTCACTAATATTCAGCACTACCTTATCACCAGCTGAGATTTTCTTCTTCGTTTACTAGTTTATAGCTTCTTCCCCAATATTATCTTCATTTACTGCATAACAAACTGTCCCCAGACTCAGTGGCTTAAGAACAACATCTACTATATCAGTTTCTGTGGCTCGAGACTCCAGGGGCAGCAGGGTCCTCTGGCTCTGAGCTTCACGGGCTGCAATCAAGGTACTGGCTAGGGCTACAGACCCCTCAAGGCTCAATAGGGTGGGTCCACTTTCTGGCTCCAGTATGCAGTTGCTGGCAGGACTGCATTCCTCACAGTGAGAGACTGAGGTCTCAGCTTCTCAGAAACTGCTAGCTGGAGTCCACCCTCATTTCCTGCAGTGGAGGTCTCTCCATAGAGCATCTCACGGCATTAATGACTCCCTTCACTGGCGTGAGCAAGAGAGAGAGTGACTGAGACAGAGAGAGAGCGCTGGCAAGACGGAAGTTGGTCTTTTGTGACCTAATCAGAAGTGACATCCCACCACTCTGGCTGTGTTCTCTTTCTTCAAAGTGAGTTGCTAGGCCAGCCACACTGAAGAGTTGGGCATCACACAGGGCTGGGACCAGCAGGAGTCATAGCTGCCATCCCAGAGCACGACAGCAAGTACTTCATCTGCTCTGTTCACCTCCCTAGCCTAGGGACGGACGCATAGTAGATACTCAACATATATATTTGAATGAATAAGCTCTGTGCACTCCCAGCACTGCACTGTAGAATGCATGCTTGTTAAAGGAAGGGATGAATGAATGATCTGAGTGTCCCTTGGTGAACACTCAACACTATCACTATTAAAAATAAATTTAATAGATTGAGTGGCTTAGAGGGTACCATGAACAATTAAGATTTTTCAGTCCTAACTGCCCATAAATCCTGTTTCCTAACCATGTGTCCATGAAGTCATCTTGAAGATGCTTAAATAACCTAGGGACCTCTCCGGAAGATACACAGCAAGAGGGTCCATTGCTGGTAGAGAAGGGACAGAAGGCTGACCTTGATCCTCTTGCCAGTTCAGGGGAGGGGCTCAGGAGAGTTTAAATCTGCATAATTCTTTCCTCTTCACTGAACTCCCCTCACAGCTAGGGCTGATCTCCTGGAGATGCTTTTCCAAATGGCAAGTATGTTGTCAACCAGATCAGATCCATCCATCAGGCTCACTATTAAATCACAAAGAACGCCCCAAATGAGCAACTTTGGGGACCTGCAGGAGGAGGCTGGTAAGAACACGCTCTCCCCACCTCCGCCATGGCTGTTAATTATGAAGGGGAGCCTCAATAAATTATATTGAAAACAGATGATCGACTCGAGCTGTGTTTACTAAAGAAATAACCAATGGCATGATGCCAGCACGGATGAATCTCACTGTAATCAGTGTATTTATTTTGCCAAAAAAAATGCTTGTCTGGGCTTCTTTTTAAGCCTGATAAACTCATTATGCTAAGTTCCAGCCTCTACAGTACTAAGGCTTTTCTACATGCTAATTCATTTTAGTAAATAATTATTCTGTTTGAAGGAATCCATGTCTCTATCACTGGATAAGTGGGAGGGTTATTCCATGTGATTAATAGGAATCATAAGCAAATCCTGAGAATATAATAAAGAGGGTCAGTAGGGAGGCAAGAAAGATTCTCCTATAATCTACCCCCTCTCTCCTTCTCCTTTCAGAGTTAGGGACTCCGGACTAGGAATAGGAGAGATTGCCTTTCTTTTCTGCCCAAGACCCAATTCTGATACATAGCACACCTCTCTTTGGAGCTTTGAAACATGCGTGTGTGTGTGTGTGTGTTTGTAGGTAAAAGGAAAGAAACGGAGAAAAGAGATGAATTGGAGAGACAGAAAAAGATGGGAGCAAGAATTTGAAGGATGGGCTCTTCCAGGCCAGAGGCTCCCATCTGAATCCCAGCCTGTCTTTTCCAGGTTGACCAGTGATGTTTTCACCAATCCTCAGCGAAATGAGATCTACCAAAACAATGCAGTAGCTTTCCTGAGCCAAAATGCACCCCAATTTTTAAAAATTCTATGATCATCTTTCACACGATTGGAGTGTTCAAAACACCCTTTTGTGAAATAATGGGCATTGGTCATGTTGTTCCCCCTCTCTGTACCTAGAAAATGAACAATTGGCCAACTCTAACATTTTGGGGCGTTTTTTATTTAGAAATTGACCAGTCTGTGAAACTCCAAAGTCCTAGAACCTCTGCTTTAAATCAGAGCCCTTCAGCCTGGAGCGGGGAAGGCAATGGCACCCCACCCCAGTACTCTTGCCTGGAAAATCCAATGGACGGAGGAGCCTGGTGGGCTGCAGTCCATGGGGTCGCTAACAGTCGGACAGACTGAGCGACTTCACTTTCACTTTTCTCTTTCATGCATTGGAGAAGGAAATGGCAACCCACTCCAGTATTCTTGCCTGGAGAATCCCAGGGACGGGGGAGCCCGGTGGGCTGCCGTCTATGGGGTCACACAGNGAGCGACTTCACTTTCACTTTTCTCTTTCATGCATTGGAGAAGGAAATGGCAACCCACTCCAGTATTCTTGCCTGGAGAATCCCAGGGACGGGGGAGCCCGGTGGGCTGCCGTCTATGGGGTCACACAGAGTCAGACACGACTGAAGTGACTTAGCAGCAGCAGCAGCCTGGAGACTTCCAAATCTGATTTTTCTGGGCTACCTCCTTGTTTATTAAGTAGTGAAACTGATTAACCTATATATTAACCCAGCAATTCAAAAATATCACTTGAGCACTGCTCTGTGCTATTTTTAGCACTGATGATAAAGGATATGGTGTGTTTTAATAAATAATTAATCAATTTCGTTGAAGGGGTGTTAACCCTATACATATGGAGGTTTGCTGTACGCGACTAAGGCAATGACTACAGTGCCTGGTTCAGTGAAGCGTTTGCTGACTGAATGAAGGAATGGTTGTGAGGTAATAGATATAAAGGCCCCTGATATATTTCAATATTGTTGTTGTCATTGATTTCCACCAGGAAATGGAACTTTTGGCCCCACCAGGGCCAGATGGGAAGCCCTTCAGTGCCTACAGGGAGCCAGGTGAACTGACACCCCACTATCACTCCAGACATGCTGGCCATCGGGGGCACCCTGGCTTCCCCTGCCCGCAGCCCCTAAAGCCCTGCTCCCTGATCCAGCCCTCTCACTCCTGGCCTTTCTCAGCCCTGCCGCCCTCACCTGCTCTGGTCTCCGGGTCCACTATCCAAGCTCAGGGTTCTTCCTCCACTGTCCCTACCCACTAGAATCTTCTTCCGGGACCAGAACACATTGGTTTGGACAAAGGATGTGCAGGTTGGGGCTGCCTCTTGCCATGCTTGCCTCACTCCCAGGAACCCAGTGAACCAGTGAAGCACAAGTCCTGAGGCCTGGCAGGCCCCAGAGAGCTAGGCCAGGGACCGTTGTTCCTCTTAGAAGCTTAAAGTTACCACCTTGAAGCTGCAGAGGAGGAAAAGCTTCCAGATGCACTCTTTCACTCAGTAAATAAATTTAATTTGTTCCTGATATACACCAGTCTTGGTGTGAGGCACCGGGCATGTTGCAATGAACAAGGACGTGAAATAGCTGCCCCCCGTGCTGCTTGATTTCTGATAGACAGATACAAACACATAAATGATATACTCCCAGGGAGTGAGAAGTGTTACAAAGAAAACGCAGAACAGGGAGCAAGGTGGTAGAGAGGGCCTCTCTGGGGAGGTAATGTTTGAGGCAGAAAGGCATTCCAGGCAGAGAGAACAGCAGGTGCAAAGGCCCTGAGGCCCAAGCACACTGGAATGTTTTAGAAATGACAGTAGTAAGACCTGGATGGCTGCAGATTGGCAAGAGCAAGGAAAATGGACCACCAGTTCATGTGGCCCTGGTGGACAATTTTGAGGGCTGTGGATTTATTCTGAGTATTTAGGGAATCACTAAGAAATTTTCTGATAAACCAAAAGCAAGGGAAGGCGGGAGCTGAAGCCTGGCCTGACCAACCAACCACAGAGTCATAAAAGAGGCAGCCTGTCTTCAGAGAATCCCTTCCAGGCTTTTCTTTTTCCTGTATTCTCCAGCCCCCACCTGACACCCTTCTCACCCTCCCTGGTAAGTCTTCTTGTGGCCTCTCATTCCCATTGCTCATGCGGTCACTGACTCATCAGCAACAGTGCTAGAAGTAGGGGATAGCCATCACCTGCCAGCATCAAGCCATATCTGAGATTGGGTGCTCAGATAAACACAATCAAATGAAAGCCTGGTTTAGTAGAGACAGTACCAGACACAGGGTCACAGGAGCTGGTTCTAGTTCAGCTTTGCCATTTAATAGCTGTGTGACCTTGCACAGATTACTTAATCTCTCTGGGCTGTCTTTATCTTTTTTTAAAGTTAATTTTTAACGGAGTATAGCTGATTTACAATGTTGTGTTCATTTTGGCTGTATAGCAAAGTGAATCAGTTATACATATAGATGTTCTTTTTTAGATTCTCTTCCTGTATAGGTCACTATGGAGTCTTGAATACAGCTCCCCGTGGGTCTTTGTCTTTAAATGGCAACTGGAACCACTGCTCTGCTCACCCAGTGTGGGGTGAGGATCCCATGTGGCATTGCTTCAGGTAAACTGTAGAGCAGTGTATACATGTCAGCTCCTCATTATGATCATTCAACCCTGAGCCTGCCTATAGGATCTCGCCCTGGCAGCTAAGTACCTTCATACCATCCTCCCTGACTTCCCTGGGTCCTGGGCCCCAGGACTGTCTCACTTCCATTTGCTCCTCCAAACTCCCCAGACCTCACTGTATCTCAGCTTCTAGGAAATAGTGACCTTTGAGATCCCAAAGGTCACAGGGAACATCTGTGGCATGTGAGGGCGCTGCTGAGTGTCTCACACATCGAGTGGTGTGCTAGGACCCCCTCCAGATACTCACCCCAACAACCTCATCCACAGCCTCACCCGCACACTCTCCCCACCCACACCCACACCCACGTAGAGAGTCAAGCAAGCCCTTGATCACACCCCTACCCTCTGCTTAGCTGATCCGTGCAGTGGGGATGATGGAGAATCGTTTCTTCTGCTCATTCAGCCAGTCGGTCATCCCACATTTGCTTAGAGCTCAGCCAGTTCCATGCCAGGCCCCGAGGCTCCGTCAGTGAAGCATGCAGGCCTGGGCCTGGCCTGTGGGACACTTACTCAAACGTACTAGCCTTACAGCTCTGGTCAGCTTATCAGCACCCAGAAATCTCGGCTGTGCGCCTCCAAGGGGTCAGGGTTGGCTAGCGCTCCTCTGAGGAAATGTCTGGGTCCCCGCTCTTGAAGACCACATTTGCTGTTCTGTGGAGTGGACCATGGGATAAACCACCCTTCTCTATAGAATGCCCACCCCTGCCGCCCGGCAGCAGACAGCAAGCCAGGCGACCAGGGATTCCGTCCTGGCTGGGCCATGCCAGGTTGGCTCGTAACCCTGGACACATGCCTTCTACCCTCTGGGTCTCAGGCCCCCGGCCTGTCACAGGAAGGGCAGCAGGACCTTCCGTTCTCCCTGAACCATCCTCATGACTTGCACCCGCACACCCCTCCCACCTCAACTCCCTTAATGTTATCTGACAGTTACAAATACAGTGCTTAGTATCAGCTGAAAAATGTTCTAAGTGCTTTAGAAATATTCACTCATGTAACCATCTCAACACCCTTATGAAATGGCTCCTATTTTGCAGATAAGGAAGCTGCTCCACAGTGAAGATCTCCGCCCATCGCTCTTCAGCCAGGAAAGGTGGATCTAGGAATCCCATCCAAGAAATCTGGCTTTGGAGTTCACTTTCTTAACTATTACGGTTTGCTGCTCCTCTGAATATTTTTTTTAACCAATTCACTTTTATGTCAACTTCTTTTGTAAAAACTTGGTATCATGGCTATCAGTTGAAAAGCTATATGACTTGCCATAAGTAAAGAGACATTAAAATGCATGATTATTACGCTTAAAACACAATATTTCCTACAACGAGGTATCACCTCACAGCAGTCAGAATGGCCATCATTAAAAAGTCTACAAATGGACTTCCCTGGTGGTCCAGTGGTTAAGATTCCCCCTGCAGGGGATGTGGGTTCAATCTCTGGTTGGGGAACTAATCAGGACTAACTGTTACATGCTGTGTCGTGCAGCCCAAAATACAAATCTACAAATAATCAGTGCTGCAGAGGGTATGGAGAAAAGGGAATCCTCCTACAGTGTTGGTATGAGTGGGAATTGGTGCAGCCTCTATGGAGAACAGTACGTAGATTCCTTAAGAAACTAACAATAAAGCTGCCACATGATTCAGAAATCCCATTCCTGGGCATATATCCAGAAAAGCCTCTCACTCAAAAAGACACATGCACCCAGTGTCCATGGCAGCATTATTTACAACAGCCAAGCCATGGAAGCAACCCAAATGACCATCAACAGATGAAGGGATAAAGATTGTGGTGCATATGTTATATACACACATATCTGTGTACAATGGAATATTACTCAACCACAGCAAAGAAATAATGCCCTTTGTAGCAACACGGACGAACCTAGAAATTATCATACTCAGTGAAAGAAGTCAAACAGAGAAGGACAAATACCGTATATCACTTATACAGCTGCTGCTGCTGCTGGGTCGCTTCAGTCGTGCCCGACTCTGTGCGACCCCATGGACGGCAGCCCACCAGGCTCCCCCGTCCCTGGGATTCTCCAGGCAAGAACACTGGAGTGGGTTGATATTTCCTTCTCCAATGCATAGACATGAAAAGTGAAAGTGAAGTCGTGTTCCACTCTTAGCGACCCCATGGACTGCAGCCCACCAGGCTCTTCCATCCATGGGATTTTCCAGGCAAGAGTACTGGGGTGGGGTGCCATTGCCTTCTCCCACTTATACAGCACATGGTATCTAAATATGATACAAATGAACTGACTTACAAAACAGAGACAGACTCACGGACACAGAAGAGAAACTTATGGTTATCAAAGGGGAAAATGGAGGTGAGGGAGGGAGGGAATGGTGAGGGGTCAGCAGATGCGAGCTATTGTAATATGTAAGATGTGAAGCTATAAAGTAAACAAGGACCTGCTGTATAGCACAGGGAACTATATTCAGTATGATGTAGTAAACTTTAAAGGAAAAGAATATGAAAACAAGTGTATATACATACATACAAATGTAAGGGTTTCCCAGTGGCTCAGAGGTAAAGAATCTGCCTGCAGTGCAGGAGCCACAGGAGATGCGGGTTTGATCCCTGGGTCAGGAAGCTCGCCTGGAGGAGAGCATGGCAACCCACTCCAGTCTTCTTGCCTGGAGGGTCCCATGGACAGAGGAGCCAAGGAGGCTACAGGCCATAGCGTCACAGAGTCTGAGGTGACTGAGCAGCACGCACACATTCGCACGTATATAAGTGTTTAATCGAATCACTTTGCTGTATACCAGAAACTAACATTGTAAATTAATGACACTTCGGTTTTTAAAAAACTCAGTGTTTCTCCATGTGACTCCTAAGGTCATCTCTCACACCACCAGGGGACACGCAGACACACCTAGGAGGGGACGTGCTAATGGCCTTCCAGCCCCATTACACTGGGATCTCTGTTACTTCGAGGCACTGCTTGCTTCCCCAGGAGGAGGGCTTGAGGCAGCCTTTCCTCTCCAGCCCTCCTCTCCCACCTACCGGATTCCACTCAGTCGCACACAGTCTGAGGACTTCCAGGGAATTTGGAGCTTTGATGACTCACCTCTCTCCTCCCCCCATGGGTGAAGCTCCCACTCAGGGTTTGGTGATGCCCCAGCCCTCGGCTCCTTTTGCACTCTGCTTTCTCAAAAGACAAACCACTAGAGATGTGCCCAACCTCCTGCCAGAGTAGTAGACAATTTGCAATTGTCCCTGGTCCACAGGGGCCCTTCAGGGAACGCCAGCCCCGGGTGCAGGTGCTGGGGTAGGCGAGAGTTGGTGCTGGCATTGCTACCCTGCCAGAAAGGAGTTTTTAAGGATACTGGGCGTAAAAAACACACCTCTGCAGCTGCATCGCATTGCAGACCAGGTGTTTCCCCCACCACTCATCCCTCTGCCCTGCGGCAGGCCCTTCATTATAAAACCAAGGATTGTCTTGTATTGATAGTGGAAGGAAAGATAGGTGGAGAACGGATGGCATGGCATGAAACGGTCCCCTACTGAACTGTTTTCTTGGCGTACAAATTCACGCAGGGATGATGTAATTGCTTGGGGAACCAAATTCTGCAAATGCCAGTGAGCAGGGAGCTGGGAGCTTGTGGTACCCCCTTGAGCCTTGATCACAGCATGTGGCTGAATCACGGAGGTGAGAGAAGCTGAACTGAGACTCCCAAATAAAGTTTGAACCCTGCCTTTAACCCCTTGGACAAATGAGTGTGTGACCTTGGGCACAGTGGTGAGTTTATTCTCTTTGGGCCTCTGTTTCTTCATCTAAGAAGCGAGGATCATATCCTGGGCTTGTCCAGCACAAAGGGCCATTGTCGGGGCCAAATGAGATGGCAGCTGTGAATGTGCCCCAGAAGCAGTGAGGCTCCCCATGGAAGCGGGAGTCTGAGATGACGAACCACCATCCTCTGGTGACAGCTGGCATCACGGCAAGGATGCCTGGTCTCAGGTCCACCCTCTGAAAGTGAAGGCATGGTCCTGCCCACCGCAGTGTCTGTAAAAATTTGTCAAAAGCAGCATCATTTGACCTGTAAGATAACCAGACTTCTCAGGAGGGCGGGCAGGGACATGAATTCTTGACATAAGTAGAATTCAACACACTTCGGAATGCCTTATTTTGTTCTGGAATGAAAGAGAGGTTTGAGTCCCATTATATCGTCCCATGATCTTATCAAGTGAAATTTGACTTGTCAGGGATAGTGGGGGCACAGTGTCGTTCAGTCGCTTAGTGTCTGACTCTTTGCGCCAACCCCGTGGACTGCAGCACACCAGGCTTCCCTGTCCTCCACTATCTCCCAGAGTTTGCTCAAGCTCATGTCCATTGAATCCATGATGCCATCCAACCATCTCATCCTCTCTCCCCACTCCTCCTGCCCTCAATCTTTCCCAGCGGGGGCCACAGAGACAACTTTAAATCAAATTTCAATAGGTGGCAGATATATGGGTTAAGTTAAGCTTCCAAGCCGGAGGACTGTTTGCCTTGGTTTGGGTTTAGGATCTGTTACATTCGGGGTTTCCTAGCCTTTTGTAATGGCGTTTGAGCAAGTGACACGTCATACTGTGCTTTTCTAGTGTTTGCAGTCAGCATCCATTTGATAGATGACATTCAGATTTGGCTATGACTACTAAGAAAATAAGCTGCAGAACCATTCACCCAGACACACAGGGCAAGCACTCACCCACTGCTTCATTCATTCAACCACCCATTCATTCATTCATTCACAAACATTTATTAAACTCCCACTGTGCCAACGTTCCCCCTAATGCTAGGAAAGTGAAAATAAGACTTAGTGTCTGATCTCATGGTCAGGTGAGAAACAAGCCTGTAGTGAAATATATTACAACCTAGCATGTCAGGAGCAATGGTCAAGGCCTATGCACAAAGCAGGACAAAGACTCAAAGCAGCAGTGCAGTCCAGAAAGCCTTCATGGAGGAGGGGGCCCCTAGTCTGTATCATGAAAGGTAAGTCGAGGTTCACCAGCTAAACGACACTAACTACATTCTGATTCTTATTTACCAGTGTGTTTATTTCTGCACAAGCACATGTGTGTGTATGCACCAGTGTGTACAGAGTACTAGGATATCCACACAGTGAGGTGGGGGGACCTGGTCTCACTGCTACATCCTCGAGAACCTAGAACAATGAATGGCGCGTATTTGTTAAATGAATTATATGACTATTACCGTCAAAGAGCACAGCATGTGCAAAGCGCTCACTTAGAGGAATTAAGTTAAACTGGACAAAGAAGGTGGTGTCCATTGATGCTGGAAGAGAAATCCTGTGGGCTGGCTCAGGAATGGGCAGCTGCTCAAGCCACTGGGCAGGGGGTTTGCCAAGGAGGAAGTTATCTGACAATCAATAGGGAGACGTAGCTGAGACTTTTAAGTAGCCATATTTCAGATCCTCCACTCCATCCTAGCCCCCACCCCACCGCACACAATTTTTGCACTAAATTTGCCTGGAAATTGGCAGACAAAGCAGGCTGGCACCATCCATAGGGCA
Organism: Oreotragus oreotragus; assembly: GCA_006410675.1. Taxonomy (NCBI): domain Eukaryota; kingdom Metazoa; phylum Chordata; class Mammalia; order Artiodactyla; family Bovidae; genus Oreotragus; species Oreotragus oreotragus. Next base: position 653,803 of record SJYX01011109.1, read on the forward strand.
AATGCATTAGCCAGACAGTGAGAAAAACACTGCAGAAAAAGAGTGGGTGAACACCACCCATAAACCTTCCTCCCCTGACAAGCCAAGGCCCTGGACGGGCTAGGGTGACAGGTGCAGAGCCCAGAACCGCCACTTGGAAGGCAGTGATAGGAACAAATAAAGCTCATTTCCAATTCCAGGGGCTTAGGTTGGGGGATCTCGAGACCATTGAAGAGCCATGACTTGGAAGTGAAGTGAGAAGTGTACACCTTAACACCACATTTATCACTTATTCCTGAGCCAGCGAGGTAATCGGGACCTTGGGTCTGCAAGTATCAAATGGCAAAGTAACGTCTGACCTTGCCAAAGGTATGGACTGTGTCACAAGAACGTGTCAGTCATGGCAAACTCGGTTTGTGAAGGATCAGAGTGGGAGCAAAGGAGGGAAGTTAATTCCCCAAGGGGCGAGATGCTGGTGCAGACAGCATGCACCACAGCCGGTCGCCCAGGTGGCTGCAAATGAAAAGATGGGACCTGCCTAAGTGTCCAAAGTGTAGAACAACTCCCAAGGAAGATGCATTTATCACAGCTTCAAGACAGACATCAGAGAAAGGCGTGCACATGAGGGAAGAGAGAAGTGCGTTGATTCTGCTCACAAAAGCAGGCAGAGGCGCCTCCAGCCAGAAAACAAGCCGGTGCAAATATAGTGGCTGAAAGCCACTTATTGGGTAGAAATGAAGAGAGAGGTAACACTCGGAAGAGGCAAAGCATCAAGCGATGGGGTCAAGGTGAACGTGTAGACTTAACAGGTTGTGAAGATGCACCCACTAAGTGAATTAGGTCCCCTAAACCACACCTCTTCCTTCTAAGTGGTCACTGACTTCTAGCTGGCAGGACCAGACAGTCCTGCAAACCAAACCCATCCCTCATCTTCCACAAGAGACACAGTGATGTGTCAGGATGAAAGGAAAAGTGTCAGTCGCTCAGCCATGTCCGATTCTTGGCAACCCTATGCACTGTAGCCCACCAGGCTCCTCTGTCCACTGGATTTTCCAGGCAAGAATACTGGAGTGGGTTGCCATGCCCTTCTCCAAGGGATCTTCCTGACACAGGACTCGACCCTGGGCTCCTGCATTGCAGGCAGATTCTCTACCATCTGAGTCACCAGGGAAGCCTCATGGTAGGATAGCTGGGAGCCAAAAGTGCTTCCTCTCACTAGCTACTAGTCCCCTCAGCCTCTCAGTGGCAGTATCTTCATCAGGGATACAGGAAGAGTGAGGTCGGTAGAACATGACTGTTGGGAAGCTTCTCTATCAGAGATGCGAAACTGCGTCAGAAAGATTGGGCTGTGCCTATATTTTTAACAGGTGAGGGCACTGAGGTTCAGTTCAGTTCAGTCACTCAGTTGTGTCTGACTCTTTGCAACTCCATGAACCGCAGCATGTCAGGCCTCCCTGTCCATCACCAACTCCCGGAGTCCACCCAAACCCATGTCCATCAAGTCGGTAATGTCATCCAACCATCTCATCCTCTGTCGTTCCCTTCTCCTCCTGCCCCTAATCTTTCCCACCATCAGAGTCTTTTCAAATGAGTCAGCTCTTCACATCAGGTGGCCAAAGTATTGGAGTTTCAGCTTCAACATCAGTCCTTCCAGTGAACACCCAGGACTGATTTCCTTTAGGATGGACTGGTTGGATCTCCTTGCAGTCCAAGGGACTCTCAAGAGTCTTCTCCAACACCACAGTTCAAAAGCATCAATTCTTCGGTGCTCAGCTTTCCTTATAGACCAACTCTCACATCCATACATGACTACTGGAAAAACCATAGCCTTGACTAGACAGACCTTTGTTGGCAAAGTAATATCTATTTTTTAATATGCTGTCTAGGTTGGTCTTAACTTTCCTTCCAAGGAGTAAGCATCTTTTATTTTCATGGCTGCAATCACCATCTGCAGTGATTTTGGAGCCCAGAAAGATGTTGAGATGTGAAGCGATTTTAGCCCAAGAAATCAGCAAAAGGGAAACGGAAGCAGAATTCCCGACCCTTCCCTCAGTGCACATCTTGTCTCCTCAGCAAGTTTCTCTGGGACAAGGATTATGTGCTCTCCACGGCTCAGGGTATTTAACAACAAAGACAACAGGTATGGAGCTATTAAATGGGGCTAGGCTTTGCTATAAGGGATCTTTCTGCACTAACTCATTTATCTACCTGTGAAATCTATCAGGTAAAGTATTATTATCTCCATTATTAGAGGTGTGGCAGCCAAGGCCCAGGTTAAGAAACTGGCCCATATCACCCAGCCAGGAGGTTGGTGATATTTCTCTACTGAGACGTCTTACTGCAAAGCTCACTGGGGTCACCCAGAGCTGCCTGCGCCACCCCCTAGGAAGCCTGGCATAAAGCTCGTACACACCAAGAGTGCAATCGACTGTGGATTCCCTTAACCTGAAGAAAATCCTGTGATAAAAAAAAAAATGAACCACCTTCAACCCTGTCCCAGCTTCCTGTTCTTGGGATGACCTGAAACACTTCCCTCCTTCCCTTTCTCTCACAAAGGACTCAAGGAAATTTGTCCTAAAATGTGATGGACAGTCACAAAGAGACATTAACAAGCGAAGAGAAATCTTTACCCTCGCCGGGAGTTGAAAAAGACAAATTAGAATTAGTCTTTTCACCTGTCAAATTAGAAAAGGTTTTTTTTTTAAAATGATAGTATCAAATGCTAGCAGGTGTGCCGTAAAACAGGCCTCTTTACCTCCTGCTGGTAACAGGGTGCATTGATTGTACTTCTCTGGAAAACAGTTTGGCCGTGTTCAGTCGATTCCTGCTATTCCCCATAGTTACATTTTATAAAGTCACCGTGAACAGTGAATTATAGTGAATACTAAACCACAGTTCCTAGGGGGAATACAGGATTAGGCTACTGTGTGCCTCTGGTCATGACATTTTTGTCAACCAATCAAGGCGTAACATATTTTACAGGTGTCTTTGTTTAAAGATACCTCTTTCAATATTGGGCTTCCCAGGTGACTCAGACAGTAACGAATCCGCCTGCCAGTGCAGGAGTCCTGGGTTCAATCCCTGGGTCAGGAAGATCTCCTGGAGAAGGGAATGGCTATCCACTTCAGTATTCTTGCCTAAACAATTCCATGCACAGAAGTTTTAGAGGGCTACAGTCCACAGGGTTGCAAAGAGTTGGACACGACTGAGCGACTAACATTTTGACTTCGCTTTCATTCAATATACTGGATGTCGTTAACCTGTTAGTACAGAACTCGCAGACAGCAGCAGTATAAGCCAGGCCTAAGTGAAGCTTACCAAACACAAGTATTTCCTGTGTAAAGCACATCACAGCTTTCTTGTGCTTACAAGCATGAGACAGCAAACCAGCACAGCAGGTAGGGGACATTTTGAACAGCAAAACCACCAACAAAAACCCCCAAAACGCGTGGCCCTGAGCAGACCATGTGAAGGACACTTCTTTACGGTATAAGGGGAATGAGAAGGCAGGACGTCTCAGCTGGAAATAAGTCTGACAGAGACGCAGATTTTTCCACTCTGTGCATGTCAGTGCATCACTGTAAAAGCCTAGCAAGCACAGACTTGGAGGTTACCAACAAATTGTAGCAGGAGGTGAATGTGCAAATCCACTAAAAATAAGGAGACACGGTATCTATTAAGAATCTAAAATGCACAGGTATCTTAAAAAGGACAGGTGACACAAATCTAATTTCACAAGTACCTTCTGAATGGATCCCATTTCAGCTGAAAAAGATCCACCTGAATCTCAGAGTCAGGGCCTTCCTGGTGAGAACCACTGCGCGTTTCAGGCTGAGAATGGCAGTAAGGAGGGTTAAAGGCTCCCCACTTGGATTTGGGGACAGGGAGCATCAAGAAGCCAGGCACAGGCTCCTCTGCCCCCTCACAAACTCCAGGCTCTGTCCTCTGGGGAAAATTCCCAAGGACCAAGCCTTCCTCAAGTCTGTGCCAAGCCCTTGGCTCTTGGGACAGCCTGGACGCCAAGGCCCCTTCTCCCGCTCTGACTTATCTCCTGCCCTCGCTCCCTGACTTGTCTCTGTCCCACTGTCTTCTGTCTCCTTGAATGCACCAGGCAGGCTATGATCCCACCTCAAGGCCTTGGCATTTGCTGTCCACCCCACCTAGAACTCTTTCTCCCAATAGTCAATGGCTCTCTCCATCACCCCTTTCCTCTCTGCTCAGTGAGGCTTTCTCTGCCTGTCCTCACCCATCTCTTGACTCTCTCTTCATTTTTCTTTAGCCATTATCATCTGACCTACATTCACTTTACTTGTTCATTTACTGCTATCTTTCCCAACAGAAGCTAAAAAAGGGGGATTTTAATCTTTTTTATCCCCCATTCCTAAAAGAAGGCCTAACCCATGCTAGGCACTCACGGGGCACTCAATATTTGTTGATCAAATGAATGAAATAAATTAGTGTCAGATACTAGTAGTAATACTAGTAGTATAGTAATGCTGCTGCTGCTAAGTCGCTTCAGTCGTGTCCGACTCTGTGCGACCCCAAAGACGGCAGCCCACCAGGCTCCCCCGTCTGTGGGATTCTCCAGGCAAGAACACTGGAGTGGGTTGCCATTTCCTTCTCCAATGCATGAAAGTGAAAAGTGAAAGTGAAGTTGCTCAGTCGTGTCCAACTCCTAGCGACCCCATGGACTGCAGCCTACCAGGCTCCTCCATCATGGGATTTTCCAGGCAAGAGTACAGGAGTGGGGTGCCATTGCCTTCTCCGACTATAGTAATAGGAGTGAACATTTTGGTACTACTCACTGTACTGCATGCTTTATACTTGTTTCTTCATTGATGTCTCAAAGCTTTAATGGACGTGCACTATTAAGCCCATTTTATAGGTGAAGGTACCAAGGCACAGGGAGATAATACACTTGAATTAACATCAACCAGTTAGTAGGCAACTAAGCTGCAATAAAGCCCAGATTTTTCTCATCCTATAGCTTCTACACCAGTGCTTTTCAAACTGTCTGTCATGAAGGACAGCTAGGGTGTTTGTTTCTTTCTCGGTCCATCCCGGACTGATAATAGAAAAATAAAATGAAAAAAATTATAAGATACCATCTGCACTCCACAGTGTCAGGGTTTTCGAACACTTTCAGTTTACGTGTCTCACCAGACTGGTGGAAAGCATGCCATCCAGATGGTACTGAGCAGGTCTGCACTCACAGCTAAGAGTCAAACAGTCCTGAGTTTCCAGGGGGCCTGGGGAGCAGAGCTGAGGTTCCATGAGAAAAGTTCAGAGTCCTTTTCACACAGAGAACTTGAAGACACATCAACCTTCCTTCATTCAACCCCTTATAGTTCTGTGAGGTGGGCAGTAGGTTTTCTCATCCTCAGGATTCAAGTAAGAAAACCTGCTTTTCCCTCAGCCCAGAAGGCCCCTTCCCCGGACTGACTCCTCATCGGCCCCAGGGGATGAGGGTGAGGGGGGGTCTCTGCTCAGCATCACCTTTTCAGGACACCCCTCCCCCAAACCCCGCATCCAAATAGCACCTCTGACCCTCTCTGTTACACATCCTGTTTATTTCTAGCACAGCACTTGTCGCTATCAGAAAGTGTCTTTTTTTTTTCCTATGTGCTTTACCTGTTTAATTTCCCTCTTCCCTCTTTATAAAACAAACTCCAGGAGGGCAGAAACCTCCTTGGTTCATTGTCTCTGCCTAGTACCTGGCACAGAGTTAGGCTCCCTAAAAGAACTGTTGAAGGAACGCATTAAAAAAAAAAAAAAAAAAAAAAAAAAACCACACACACAACAGAAACAGCGTGGTTAGCTAGCTTACCTAAGGTCAAAGTCAAGTGAGTGAGTGCAGGAACTGGAAAGCAAATCCATTCAGTCGTTAGTTCAACAGATAACATTTCTGCGCCTCTTTCCTGGGGTCAGCCATGTGGCCGGGCGCTGTGGTTGCTGGGGTGGGTGAGAGCACAGTGCTACGGAGGCTCACAGGGCTCCGTTTCCAAACCCAGGGGTCCTCCTCCCTGCCTTTCGGACCCTCTCTAGTTTCTTTCACCTGTACATAGCTTTCTGCCCACACTTTGTTACAATTGTGTTATCATGTAGCAAGGAATGTTTTACACCTGTGTTTGTCGGATAAAACACAACTACATTTGAATTGGAAATAAACAGTGAGTAATTCTTTAGGATAGTCAGGACATATTTATTCTAAGAAAGTACTGTTTAATCTGAAATTCAAATTTGACTGGATGTTCTGGGGTTTTCCTTCTTTTCTTCCTCTAGGTCTGGTAACATTACCCATTTTACAGATGAGGAAACTGAGGCTCAGTGAGAACAAGAGACTTGCCCCAAGGGTACACAGCCAGTGGGAGAAGCAGAACTGGCTTTAGCTGCTGTGTCCGCATCCACTCAAAGACCCCGCACTTCTCTTGCTGTTGTTCAGTCACGCCCGACTCTTTGCAACCCCATGGATTGCGGCACGCCAGGCCTCCCTGTCCTTCACCATCTCCTGGAGTTTGCTCCAACTCGTGTCCATTGAGTCGATGATGCCACACGCTTCTGGGCCTGAGCCAGTTCCTGGATGGCTGTCTAAACCCGCATACCGGGAAGATTATCTTGCAGTTGAAATGTCTCCTTGGCCTCCAGCAAGTTTCTGTGTCTATATGTAAGCATTTTAAGTAAATTTTTCTGATTATAAAAATACAGACCTGCAACATATTCCTACAATGGAATACTGCACACCAACGAAGAACAGACTTCTGCTACACAAAACAGTAGAAAAGATTGGCGAGTCTTTACTGTATTTACATACATCGACTTAAATAATATTGAACAAAAGTCGGGCACAAAAGAAGACAGCCTGTATGATTCCAATTACATGAAGTCCAAAATACTCAAAACTAACCCACGGTGATAGAATAGTGGTTCCTAGCAGGGGAGGCGTCACTGGGAAGAGATCCAAGGGAAATGTGAGGGGCTTAGGTAATGTATATCTTGATCTAAGTGGAGGTTATATATATAAACATACAAATCCAAACAGCTTACAATTTACATATCTTCCTTTTGTAGCTTGTACTTCAATGAAAAACTAAATACAAACAAACAAGAAAACTAGTACATGCCCACTGTAAAAAATGAACAAAGGACAAACCAAAACTATCGGTATTCCCGCCACTAGGCGATATTACCACTAACATCTTAGAGTGCATCCTTCCAGATCTTCTCCCAATAGCATTAACTTTTCATTAGCATTTCCTAAGAAAGGAATGTGGGACCTAGAACAGGAGGTGCTCATTTATTTTGGAGTCTGAAGTTCTTGGACATCTCTCACTTACCCGCAAAGCCCTAACACGAGTAGATTTAATTTGACTATGTTAGAAGAGCATGGAACAATTAACGGCAAATAAATGGAATTAAAATCAAATTGAATACAGCCTTTCAGGGATATGACTTAGAATTTGATTTTAAATACATTAATGAATATAAAATGAAAGCTTAGTGGTGGAAGGCTAAAGGGCTCTAAGCCTCCTGTGACCCAGAGTGCCACCTACTGGTCACCGTCTGCAATAACACCCCACTACCCTATTATCCAAATACATGGCTTTCTACTTAAAAGCCTCAAAATGATACCTCCTTTTCTTGTATGTATGTATCTCTCCCAAGAGCTTTCTAGATACCTTTGCTTCACTAGTGACTTGCAAAGGTCCTAGAATATCATAGTGTAATAAATATTTATTGAATGAATGAATGAAGGGATGGATAGATGGATGATCAAACAGACAGACACTCTTATGGAGCATTGTGAAATGAGGAAATAATCTCTGCTCTCCTCAGCTCACAGGATTTTCTTCGGCTTATTTGATACACATAATGAAATGCTTACCACAGTCAGGCTAACTAGCACATCGTCTCAGTTACCTTTGTGATGAAAGCCCCGGAATTCCATTCTCTTAGCATGTTTCCAGTATTCAGCACAGCACTGTTAGACAGGTATCATGCCATGCACTAGATCTCTAGACTAACTCATCCCATATAACAACAACCGTGTACCCTTTGACCTATGTCTCCTGTTTCCCCACCTCCCACCCCCAGTAAACACTCTGTCTGCTCCTACGTATGCAACTGTTTCAGAGTCCATGTGTAAGAGCCTGCAGGTTTTTTCTTCCCTCCTAGGCTTCTTTTGGGAGAGTGAATAAGACGATGCTTGGAGGAGACCAGACAAATGTGAGGGGTTATCAAGACGGTCCAGTGCCAGGGCTGGAGGAGTCCAGCGCTGACCAGAGAGAGACATGAGCTTGCAGAGACAGCTGCTTCGTGAGAAACGGAAGCGCAAAGAAATGGGAAATGCCTGGAGCCAGACACTCAGCAGGCACCCACCAGGTGTTAGCTCTTTCCCCTTCCTTCCTCCTCTGGGCAACCCAGCTCACAAATCCTTGAGCAGGATGTGAGGTGCTAAGGACGGAGATCTGTGTTTTCCTGGGCTCACTCAGGAGGGGAGGTGATGTTCCAGGTTTGTCTGCTGTCAGTTTTTGAAACAGAGCAGGGTCACTGTGCTCGCAGTGTGAGCTGGCCTGTCAAAGCCCCACGTCAGGAAAAGTGGTTTCTGAGCCATCACTGTCAGGCTGCCGGATGGCGAGGTGCCCATCTGAGCGTGTCCACTCTTGACAGCCAATGCCTGACAAGCGTCACGCCAGCCTTGCTTTTACATGCCACCGAGCAGGGGCTCTGCAACAACAAAAAAGTGACCTGGTGCAGTTGAAAGAATACAGACAAGGGGTCAGAAGGCTGGGTTCAGTCACCTAGTAGCCAGGTGACCTTGAGCAAGTTAGTTTGCCCTTGCTGGTATATAAACTGTCTTTAGGACAGTGAACAGGATAATGCCTGGAAAAACATTGTAAACTAAAGCACTGGACCAGGTTAAGGTGTGGCTATTAATGAAACCACAGATGAGCATCATGCCTGGGTGACCTGTATGAGCTCAAACAGCTGGGAGCCTCACCTGCATTGATCTGGACCTGGCTTCTTCTAGTGGAGTCCAATCCTGTTTCAGCAGCTACATCACAATCATGGCTCGCCAATACCTACCCCATGGGCTTTTTTAATACGGATTGTACCCCTTTGAGCACCATCTACTCCCTATTTGGGCAGCTGTGTTTTCAAACTAAGTGTATAATTCATGTTACACTTACAGCTTGTGCTTAGTTGCTCAGTTGTGTCTGACTCTTTTGCGACCCTATGCACCGTAGCCAACCAGACCCCTCTGTCCACGGGATTCTCCAGGCAAGAATACTGGAGCAGGTAGCCATTCGCTTCTCCAGGGGATCTTCCCAATCCAGGGGTCGAACTTCAGTCTCCTGCATTGCAGGCTGATTTTTTCCCATCTGAGTCACCAGGGAAGCCCATACTTACAGAAGGAAAATGTAATCTTTTTGCTCTCATCTGTCTATATAGGCTATTAAAATATTTTTAACACTACCTTGGCCATCTTTCTCCCTGCTGACTTGGTGAGAATCGTACATTGCAACAGTGTACAGTCCGTGCGTTTGTTCATTCAGTATACGTTTACTGAGCAGCTACTATTCCCTAAACGCTGTTGGGAACCAGGAGGTTCAGTGCGTGCATCTGGTGGGACATAGCAAACGCCACAGTAGAGGCTCCGGGAGCAGGGCGTGCTGTTGCTGCCAGCAGCATGGGAAGGTTTCTCAGCTCAGGAGCTATGGTGGAGGCCACTAACCACTTGCCTCTTCTTTCTAAACAAGCCACTGGACTGTATTTTCCAGCCCTAACAATTTGTGATGCTTCTACATTAACGACCACATCTTTCTCCCTAGGCAGATAAAGAGATGAAGTCCACTGTGAAAGGCTTTTCATGGTTTCTTCTACCTTCCAAGCAAAAAAAAAAAAAAACTGGAGGTTGGCAACAGCTAGCTTGCTTTTATTCATTTAACCTCATCACCCGTCCTCATCCCCTTACCAGTACACACATCCATTCTGCAAATACCCAGAAAGTTACTACGATGGATGAGCTCCGTCACAGTTGCATTGCTGCATTCTCTGAAATCCTGAGTTCAAAATCACACTAGGGAGCAGGTGCTTTCTCCATGTGGGCAGATCCCCTTCCCTAGATCTTTCATCCCAGCCAAGATCAAGCTCAGAGCTTCTGCTTCCTCATACCCTGGCTTGGTACCTCCAGGCACTGTGTAAAGGTACCAGAGAGGGCGGGAAGGAAGGAAGGGAGTTAAGGCACACCTTGTACTCTTGGTCTCTTCATTAGCAAAGTACCATTGTGAGTAAAACTTGGACACAGATAGAAATCCAGACTTGAGTCCCAATCTGTGACCAAGCAACCTTGTGACTTTCGCAATGGCCTATAAAACAAGCTGAGTAGCCCAGATCTTTGAGTTCCCACTCAACTCTAATATTCTGGTTCTTTCTATGCTAATTCTGAACTCATAGATAAACCCTCCACTCTCTTCTAAAATCTAGCGTTATAGAGGAATAAAAAAATTTCCACAAAGAGGCAGAAGGGACGAGCTTTGCCAGCCTCCCTTCCAATGAAGTGTCTGCTGGCAAGAAGCAGCCTGAAGAAGCTAAAAAACAAACGCTAAGGGTTATAACTTCAGGATATACAAAAATTCTTCTTTGCCTCTAACCTGATGTCTTTTAGGCTCAGCCTAATCTTTCCAGTGTTCTTGCCTGGAGAATCCCAGGGACAGGGAGCCTGGTGGGCTGCCATCTATGGGGTCGCACAGAGTTGGACACGACTGAAGCGACTTGGCAGCAGCAACAGCAATCTTGCCCAGACTCGGGCTCCATGCTGTCAAGACCAGCTTGAATTATTCATAGAATTTCCACATTGACATGGTTTGGAAGATGTTCTTTGCAGACGTATTCATCCTTTCATGTCTGCAGGAACTCCTAATAACAAGCTGTTTGTATAGGCGAGTCCCTTCACTTTCATGGGCCTCCGTTTCTTCACCTATAAACAAAGGAGGCAGCTCCTTCCAGAAATCTTTGGTTCTGTGATTGCAGGTGCCTTAGCCAGAAATTCTACACACAGCACACAACCAGCAGCAAACCATGGAGACAGGAGAGAAAAAAAAAAAAAATAGGATGCCATCCGACGATTAAATGCAAAAGGAATTATGCAATTAGCAAAGGACGCTGATCACAGAACACGGGAGTCTAATTGCAGCACATGCAAATGTCTGCTAAATTAGATAAATATGGGTTTGCAGTCACTCTGGTGCACAGATTGAGTTGTAAAGTTAAGGAAAATATAAAAGTTAATTATGAGATGGGAGTGATAAACATAGGGTACGTGCATTAGGCCGACTAGGGTTATTAACCAAGTAATCATCTCTCACCAAAAGTGGAGTATTACAGGGGTCCCAGGCCCATCGTTGGACTATAGTGCACAAGTTACCACGTGTCACAGGACATGGAAAACACACTTCTTTTTCACATAGCACCAGTCACCTGAGGGAGCCCAGCACTCGGGGCTGGTTCCATTGGCCAATATGCCCAGTGCCCCTGGCCAAGGTGGGCCCGACTTCGCGTGCTGGCTCAGAGAACCAAAGCCGGATCCTAAAGGTTCTCAGGCTCTCGTGCACCTGCTGCAAGTCATAACCCTACAAGCCCGTCAGGCGGCTCTTACAAGAATGTATCTACCAGCCGGCTGGGACATTTCAGGCCGGGGCAGAGTCCTGAAAGCCTGGGCTCTAGAGGCAGACAGCTTGGCTTTGAATCCTGGGTCCACCACTAACTCTCTGACAAGCTGGCTCACTTTGCTGTGCCCTGGCTTCCGCCTCTCTGTCAGGGGGACGATAACATCACCTACCTCTTGAGGCAGTGGCAAGGATTAGAAGACTTCTAACCAATACCAGAACACTGGCTGGCACACAGAGTGAAGTCACTCAGTCGTGTCTGACTCTTTGCGACTCCATGGACTGTAGTCTACCAGGCTCCATCCATGGGATTCTCCAGGCAAGAATACTGGAGTGGGTTGCCATTTCCTTCTCCAGGGGATCTTCCCGACCCAGGGATCAAACCCAGGTCTCCCACACTGCAGGCAGATGCTTTACCGTCTGAGCCACCAGGGAAGCCAGTACACACTCGATTAGTATCCTGTTTCTTACTCTCTGGTTTCCCCTACTCATTAGATCATTCATTCAACCAAGTAAGGACCCCATGCATGAAAGTGAAAGTTACTCAGTCATGTCTGACTCTTTGCAACCCCATGGATTATACAGTCCATGGATTTCCCCAGGTCAGAATACTGGAGTGGGTAGCCTTTCCCTTCTCCAGGGGATCTTCCCAACCCAGGGACCAAACCCAGGTCTCCTGCATTGCAGGCGGATTCTTTACCAGCTGAGCCACAGGGGAAGCCCAAGGATACTGGAGTGGGAAGCCTATCCCTTCTCCAGGGGATCTTCCCGACCCAGGAATCGAACCAGGGTCTCCTGTGGGGCACTGTGCTAATAAGAATGATCATGAGGGTGGGATGAGGGGACACACACACACGGTTTCCACCCTCACCTTGGGAATAGAGAGGAAATGGCACACAGCTAACAACACTGAAGCCACGTGTAGGTACACTGCTTAAGTGTAATCAACTGCTCAAGGACACATCATTTCTGCAAGGCAAATGGAAAAAGTTTCATTGAAAACAGGCCACTTTGGGGTGGGCTGTGGTGAGATTTTAATGGATGACAGGCTGGGTGGAAAGATACATAACATTCAAGGCAGAGAATATGTTCGTGAGCAAAGATGCCAAGGTCAGAACATCAAGTCACGGCAGAAAGTGATGGGTAAGCCTGGCAAGTTTTGAGGTCAACCATGGCAGAGGAAGGGTGGGGAAGTCTTAATGTCAAGCCCTGAGCATCAACTTTGTCCTGTGAGCCACAAAGAATCCTTGGGATGTTTTAGATAAAACATTTTAGGGCAAAGCGGTGTTAAAGGAAGATCAGTTCGGCAGGGTGAGCCACAAGGATGGAAAACGGAAAGAGTGATGATAGTGGGAGCTGACAGGCTACTGCAATGGTCAAGGTATGAAGTAATGAGGATACAAAAGAAAAGAACTGCAAGCCAAGGACAAACTGACAGGATTCAGCCACCAAGAGGACATGCAGACAATGGACAGAAAGGAGATAACAGAAGGGAACTTAGGGAGCATGGACAGAAAAAGGAGCCTTGTTAGTCAAGCCAAGATTGATTCCCAGTCCCCCAGTATATTAACCAAGCAAACCTTTACCAGTAGGAGGGAGTGTGGAGTAGCGATTCTGAATGCAGGTTGAGAGCCGCATTAGAGGGTCCCTGCTCTGCTGCTTGCCAGCTGTGTTACCCTCAGCCGCTCTTCACCTGCTAGAGCTTTCCTCATTTGCAAAATAGGGATTAAACACAACCTCCCTCTGAGGGATGTGGTGAAGATTAAATGAGATAATATGATAATAATGTAAAACACCTGGAAAGTGTCTGCCCCCTTGGGGACCTCTCATTACATGCTGAAATAAAAAGGAAACCAATGTCTTAAACTAGCAAAAAAAAAAAAAAAAAAAAAAAGTCCTACATAACCCTGATATTCTCCTGAATGTAGTTTGTTCACATTTTGACGATTCAGAAGCTCTTTCTGGAAAGGTGCCTTCACTGTGCAGGAGTTGCACATATCCCGCCACAGACACATGGTGGGCATGGGTCAGAGTAAAGATAAACTAGCTCCCTGTGTTGATTCTGAGCCAGAAGGAGGGAGAGCAGTGCGCACCAATCCCAGATCCTGTTGATGGACTCAGACCATGACTTTGGGTAAATTTCTCCCCTGAGAAATTTCTGTCAAGGACCTCACCACTTCCTTCTCTTGCCTCTCAGGCAATGCCAGCTTTGACATATTTCTCTTGATTTCCTGGGACAAAGTTTACAGAGGTGATCCAGGGCTGCTGACCGATACTCTGGGGTGTGTGGATTTCAGAAGCCTGCTGACATCCTGCAGGCACATGCCTGGGCTGGGGGTTGATGGCGGGAGACAGGGCTGTCTGAAATGCTTGGGTCACTCCTCAAGAGCAGCAGGACCAACGGCAAGGGGATCATACATCGTCCCAGCTCTTGGAGCACTGTTATTTATTTTAAAAAAATTCTACATGCAAAAAAACAAACTGGTCCTAGCAAATGGGCCACTGGCTTTTGGAAATTCCAGACCTGAACCTTGTCCTGATCCGTTTCATCACTGCGGAGCACTGCTCACATCTGAGGTCTTCCTGCAGGCTAAACTACCCTCCCGTCAAACTGCAGTTCTCTGAGACAATTTTTAAGGGTCCAGAAAGACAAAAGAACAGCAAGCTGTGAAGTGGGGGACTGACCCCAGTCTATCAGCCTTCAAAGCCTGCACTTTTTCCAGTTCCCAAAGGAAGCTCAACATTAGCAGAAAATTATACAACGTTGGGAGATGTAGGTAATTAAGTCTGCTCTCTCCATATCGCAGGTTACGCTCTATCCAAAACTACAGTTCAGAGGAGCTGAGTGACTTGCTTAAGATCACACCATGCATGGTAGCTCCTACCATGGAAATCAATAAGCTCACAAGAGATTTGCTCATAATAATAAGACCATTTCCTTGTAATCAAATCACAATTCATGTTTTCAAATATGTTTTACATATGTTGCTTTGGTTGGTCTCTCACAATCAGTGAAATTTAGGCCACAAACCAGCCCCTTCCAGGGAAGGAATCTGAGGCTTAAAGAGGTTAAGTGGTCTACGCTAGGGCACAGAGGCAGAAGGTGCCACAGCCTAGTCCTTGTACTCTAATCCAGTTGGCAAACTCTATGCCCAGGCCTAGGATAAGAGCCTTGAAGATGTTGGTGTGCTGGGAGCAGACAGACAGCAAAACAAGGAGCAGGAGACGCAACAGCAGAGCCAAAAGCTAGACAGTAAGCCTTCAACGGTGATGCACTGATTGATTCTAATCAGAGGTGAGAGTGTGTTATCTTCGAGTATGTTTCCTCTTCCAAGTATCTTTCTCAAGCATTTCTATAAGTTAGGTCCTTAAAAAAGGCCTCAAGTTCTAGGGCTTCCAAGAACACTGGATGTGTGCCCCCGACGCTGAGCAGAGAACCAGCTGCCCCTCCTGCAGGGCCAGTGGAGGAAGAACAGGGCGGGAAGATGCGGACTCTGTTGGTAAAAAGGAACAATTTCCTGGCCAAACCATCTGGGTACTGGGACTCTCTTTCCCCAGAGGCACTAAAACCAGGAGAAAACAAAAATGAAAATGAACATTGCTCTGTCTGGATTTGTTCGGATTATAATAACATGTAATGGTAACTGTTCAACAACCTCAGATATGCAGATGATACCACTCTAATGGCAGAAAACAAAGAAAACTAAAGAGCCTCTTGATGAAGGTGAAAGAGGAGAGTGAAAAAGCTGACTTAAACCTCAACATTCAAAAACGAAGATCAAGACATCTGGTCCCCACCACTTCACGGCAAATAGATTGGGGGAAAAAGTGGAAACACTGGCAGATTTTATTTTCTTGGGCTCCAAAATCACTATTGACAGTGACTGCAGCCTTGAAATTAAAAGACACTTGCTCCTTGGAAGAAAAGCTATGACCAACCTAGAGAGCATATTGAAAAGCAGAGATGTGACTTTGCCCACCAAGGTCAGTATAATCAAGGCTATGGTTTTTCCTGTGGTCATGTATGGATGTGAGAGTTGGACTGTGAAGAAAGCTGAGTGCCGAAGGATTGATGCTTTTGAACTGTGGTGTTGGAGAAGACTCTTGAGAGTCCCTTGGACTGCAAGGAGATCCAACCAGTCCATTCTGAAGGAGATCGGCCCTGGGATTTCAGCCCTGGAAGGAATGATGCTAAAGCTGAAACTCCAGTACTTTGGCCACCTCATGCGAAGAGTTGACTCATTGGAAAAGACTGATGCTGGGAGGGATTGGGTGCAGGAGGAGAAGGGGATGACAGAGCATGAGATGGTCGGATGGCGTCACCGACTCGATGGATATGAGTTTGAGAAAACTCCGGGAGACAGTGAAGGACAGGAAAGCTTGGTGCGGTGCAGTTCATGGGGTCAAAATAGTTGGATACAACTTAGCAACTGGACAACAATAATAACTGATATTGAGATCTTACTGTAACATGATAAACACTGTGCCAAGCACTGTATGTAAATACTCGATAACAGTTATCACCTCACCTAATCCTCACAGCAACCCTTCAAGGTGGGCATTTTGATCCCCATTTTAGTGAGGAGAGAAAAGTGAATATCAGAAAGGTTAAATAATTTACTTAAGGTTATACAGTTTATTTCAGTCCAAAGTCCTAATTTGTATCCACATTGTATCCTCTTTCAAGGGGGATGACTGACTAGAAGATACCTCTCCATTCTCCAAACCCTGAATTTCACTAAGAAGCGGACATGGATGGTATGTTACTGATAGAACATAATTATCACAGTGATGGCGGCTCAACTGGTAAAGAACCTGCCCGCCAATGCAAGAGACACAAGAGATGCAGTTTTGATCCCTCGGTCAGGAAGATCCCCCTGGAGAAGGAAATGGCAACCCACTCCAGTATTCTTGCCTGGAAAGTTCCATGGACAGAGGAGCCTGGCGGGCTACAGTCCACAGGGTTACAAAAGGTTGGACATGACTAAGTACACACACACGTACACACATACATACACATATCACAATGATACCAAGATAACCAGCATCTAAAACTCTGATTGCCAAATACCTTTCCCTTTTTTCATAAAAAGTAATCTTCATGGGAAATAGATGGGGAAACAGTGGAAACAGTGTCAGACTTTATTTTGGGGGCTCCAAAATCACTGCAGATGGTGACTGCAGCCATGAAATTAAAAGACGCTTACTCCTTGGAAGAAAAGTTATGACCAACCTAGAGAGCATATTCAAAAGCAGAGACATTCCTTTGCCGACTAAGGTCCGTCTAGTCAAGGCTATGGTTTTTCCAGTGGTCATGTATGGATGTGAGAGTTGGACTGTGAAGAAGGCTGAGCGCCGAAGAATTGATGCTTTTGAACTGTGGTGTTGGAGAAGACTCTGAGAGTCCCTTGGACTGCAAGGAGATCCAACCAGTCCATTCTGAAGGAGATCGGCCCTGGGATTTCTTTGGAAGGAATGATGCTAAAGCTGAAACTCCAGTATTTTGGCCACCTCATGCGAAGAGTTGACTCATTGGAAAAGAATCTGATGCTAGGAGGGATTGGGGGCAGGAGGAGAAGGGGACGACAGAGGATGAGATGGCTGGATGGCATCACTGACTCGATGGACGTGAGTCTGAGTGAACTCCGGGAGTTGGTGATGGACAGGGAGGCCTGGCGTGCTGCAATTCATGGGGTCGCAAAGAGTCGGATACGACTGAGCGACTGAACTGAACTGAATGTCATTTCATAGTATTCAAATTAACTTTAAAACAATTGTACATTTTTACTCCAAAGACTGAATTTGAAACAAAGCTTAGCTCTATTATTTATTGAAAGAGTTAAACTTTAAAGCTTAGCTCTATTTATAAATGCATATGTAGAACTACTCGTTTTTGTGGGCACATTCATATGCAATTACTCCAGCCAATTTCCATATTGAAAAATACTTTTTTTTATTGAGCATTTGCAACTAAAGCTGAGAGGACAGCTCTGCATTATGTATTTTGTCAACAAAATTAATTATGTACGTCCTACCCAATCTCTGTACTATATGATGAAGCAGTGTAGTGAGCCATTAAACCATAATATGTTGGGGTACCAGGGTATATTAGGTCAAGTCAGAGCCTAAAAACCATGACTTGAGGGGAATTCACAAGTGCCAGTGAGTTAGAAGAAATGTGTAAGGGGAAGAAGCGCGTTGTTAGAGGTGACTGCCTGTAACCCAGTGCAGGAGATGCCCCCAGCCCAACTTGGCCTGTCTTCCTGGCTCCCATCTCCAAAACTTGGCAAACAAGAGCAAGCCAAGATTTAACTAACCCACTTAAATTTGACTTCAGTGATCATCCCAGGAGAAATCGGGTTGCCTCCAGGAACTCTGGAGCAGCAAACTGAAAGCCTCAGCAAAGCAGACAACCCGTGCAGATGCAGTCTGTGTCCCTGGAAAAGACAGAGAGAGAAAGAGAAAGGACGGCGGTGAGTAAGCGAGAGTGTGGTTTTGTGGCTGTGATCCGAGGGCAGGCACTGGGTCCTACGGCAGGTGCCCAGCGTGGCCCCTAGGCTCAGAGCAAGAGACCTATACATGTGAGCTGGAAGAAAGAAAAATCAGAACTTGGGCTCCTAAGGAAGAAGAGTACCTACAGAAAACTTAAAAAAAAGTACTATGGCAGAGCCCAGTGGGCTGCCGTCTGTGGGGTCGCACAGAGTCAGACACGACTGAAGCGACTTAGCAGCAGCATAGTGCTATAGAGGTAGGACACAGAAAAAGAGACATTGGTAAACTGAGAAGTCTCACATTTACAGGGAAAAAAAATAAGATGATAGAAGTAATAATAAGAGCAGTTAACACTTAGAGCCAAACACTGTTCTACTGCTTGACTGTAAATTCCAGTAGGGCAAGGACTTTGCCTCTTTCACTCACCTGTATATACCAAGTACCTACGTCAGGGCTTGGGGCTGTAATAGGCATTCAGGATACTATGCTTTAGTGAATGAAGAGATAAAACAGAAGTCATGGGTAGGGGAGGGGAGGTGGAAATAGCATTTAGCTAAAAGTAAAAACATAATGATAATTAAAGGATGGTAATTATGAGCTCATTTTTCCTAACATTATTGAGCACCAAGTTAAGTGCCAGGCATTGAAGTTGGCCCTTAAGATAGAGATTAAGACAAGGTATATTCTGGGCTTGGTGAGATGGCGCTTATTCAATCAACCAACACTTATCAAGTCTCTGCTCTGAGCCAGGCATCCAGCTGGGCACTGAGGGGACAGAGATATAAGGAAGTTCCTCTCCCTGCCATTCAGGAGCTCACAGTGGTGTGGGTGGGGTGTGTGTAACAGAGACACACACACAGGGTTATGGTCAGGATGGGGCATGAGGAACCTACCTAAAAGGGGCCAGGACAGCTACCCTTCCCTACCAGACCTCAAGCAAAGGGTAGCCATCGCTCATCAGGGAGGTTATGGGATTCTTCCACTGACTGGGACTTTTTCATGTAATAATTCCTGCCCCTACTCCCAGGAATCAGCATATATTTCCAATAGTCTGGAACCTGTAAAATGGGCTCGTTCAATCCAGGATAAGTGCTAAACACAAAGACCCTCAGCTTTATGACTATTTTAAGATCAGATGATACAGTAAGGGGGCTTTCCCAGTGGCTCAGTGGTAGAGAATCCGCCTGCTAATGCAGGAGACATGGGCTCAATCCCGAGGTGGGGAAGATCCCTTGGAGAAGAAAATGGCAACCTACCCCAGTATCCTTGCCTGGAGAATCTCATGGACAGGGGAGCCTGGCGGGCTATAGTTCATAGGGTCACACAGAGTCGGACAGGACTGAAGAGACTTATCACACACGCAGGCACCCGACGCAGTAAGGCAATGAGGACAGAACTCGGACTCCAGTTCTATGAAAATGGTCCTTGGTATTTTGTGTTGTTATTCCCCAAGCATTGTAAAAATTTAGGTGCAATAGTTGCCCAATAATTGGCAGCAACAACTGTCGCTGCAGCAGCTGAATCTAGAACTGCAAATATCCTTCCAGGGCTCAAAGTTGAGTGGAATTCCACGCAGGAAGTCACAGGAGACTTGGAACCAACCTCACACACAGCCCCGCAGGCTCTGACCAATTCTGGCTCCACCCCGTGGTCAGCATAAGTCAGCTCCAAGCTCTCCCACCCTCCTGCATCCCTTGCTAAATCAACCCACCTTAAACTCTGCCCAAAGTGGACGTAGCACCCTTTATTTTCAGGAAGAGTAACCAACTATTTAAAAAGCCCAGGGAGGGCTGAGATTTGCTTGGGAGCAGCTGCAGTCTAACCCAGCACATGGGGATTTGTGCAACTGAAAGCTGTAGACAGCTGTTTTGCAGAGCCTGTGCCAACGTGTGCTGCAGAAAAGCACAAGCCCTGAACTGCCCCTCCCTGGGTCAGGAAGTAGAGCTGGTGATAGAAGCACGTGGGAATGGAGGCAGTGAGAGAGCAAGGGGAAGTCCTCGGAAACCACTGGCCAGAGCAAGCTTTTCCTTAGCCCCTTAGCCTGCCCCAGTCAACGGGGAAGAACTTGTTCTTTTTACACCCGGTGTGAGGCTCGATTCCCAAATCCCCGATGTTACTTTTGAATCTAGACACCTCAGGTGACCCCCATCTTTCCCCCTTACTGAGGATCTCTTTTTTACATTGTTTAATGCGGAATGTGTTACATAACATCTCACCCTCCAAGTTATGCTATCATAATGGTGGCAGCAGAAAATCGAAAGACAGGCCCCGTTCAGCGAGACACAGATTACACAACATGGTAAGCAAAAGACCAGAAACAGGTGCACAAATAGTCCCTTGGACTACATAACTGGAAAGCACAACTGACGGTAACACAAGAAAAAGAGACTTCAAATCTGTCCCTTCAACCTTTCTTCATGGTTGTGCAGTAAACATCAGTTTTCCATAGTCTTGTATCTTTCCTTTCCATTCAGGCTGAATTTCAAGTCAGACACATGATACAGTGTTGAGTAGAATTGTTTCAGCTTGGTTTCTTTTTTCATTTCCTTTCAATCCATGAAAGAGTTATTAAGACTTTAAAACTACATAATTTCCCTCTTAATAGGGTCACTTTCCATCCTAGTCGGGCTTCCCTGATGGCTCAGTTGATACAGAATCCTCCTGCAACATAGGAGACCCAGGTTCAATTCCTGGATCGGGAAGATCCCCTGGAGCAGGGCTAGGCTACCCACTCCAGTATTTCTGGGCTTCCCTTGTGGCTCAGCTGGTAAAGAGTCCGCCTGCAATGCAGGAGACCTGGGTTTGGTCCCTGGGTTGGGAAGATCTCCTGGAGAAGAGAAAGGCTACCCACTCCGGAATTCTGGCCTGGAGAATTCCATGGACTGTATAATCAATGGGCTCTCAAAGAGTTGGACACAACTAAGTGACTTTCACTTTTTTCACTTTCCATCCTAGTCAGTAAACTGGATTATATTTGCATGCTTCAGTAAAACAATTGTCATTCAAACAAGGATTCAGTTCAGTTCAGTTCAGTCGCTCAGCCCCATGAATCGCAGCATGCCAGGCCTCCCTGTCCATCACCAACTCCCGGAGTTCACTCAGACTCACATCCATCGAGTCAGTGATACCATCCAACCATCTCATCCACTGTCGTCCCCTTCTCCTCCTGCCCCCAATCCCTCCCAGCATCAGAGTCTTTTCCAATGAGTCAACGCTTCACATGAGGTGGCCAAAGTACTGGAGTTTCAGCTTCAGCATCATTCCTTCCAAAGAAATCCCAAGGCTGATCTCCTCCAGAATGGACTGGTTGGATCTTCATGCAGTCCAAGGGACTCTCAAGAGTCTTCAAACAAGGATTACAGATCCCATTTTTTCTATATTTTGTTGTTAGAGGAAGGGTTATGTGGTTACAAGAGTGGTCTAAGATGTCACCAGCATTGCTTTCTTAGGAGCTTTCTGAGCCAGTGGAATGGGATATATGAAGTGGGGGCAGGTAGATCTGGATTATAATCCTGACTCTATAGCTAAATTGGCCATCACTTAAACCGTTTGGTGCCTCAGTTTTCTTCTCTATAAAATGAGGCACAACTATCCTGTGAAGCAAGTAAGGACCAACCCAAGCACAGTGGAGAACATGGCTTTCAGTGGAAAGCCCTTAAGAGTTAGAGACTTGGCTTCAAATCCCAGACCAGCCACTTACCTTAAGACAGGGGTTTGTTAGTTTAAAATGTTCTACTTTGGGGTTGTTAGAGGCAAACTATTACATATAGAATGGATAAGCAACAAGTCCTACTGGATAGCATAGAGAACTATATTCAATATCCTGGGATAAACCATAACGGAAAAGAATATAAGGAAGAATGTATATATGTATATAACTGATTCACTTTGCTGTAGAGCAGAAATTAACACAGCATTGTAAATCAACTAAACTTCAGTTAAAAATTTTAAAAAAATGTTTTGTAAGAGCTCTATTTCACTTTCCAGATGGTAACCCACAGTTAACAACTATGCTGAGTACTGAATGCGATGCTGTCTGTGCAGCCTAGTGAGAGGCGGCTGCTCCCAGCATTATTTGTGACACTCAGACACCTGGGAGAAGGAATGCCGCTGTAGTCAGAGACGTGAGCCGGCAGTCACCGGTTCTGAACACACTGGCATCAGACTGTCGCTTGAAAGAAGATTCCCAGCTTGTATTAACAAAAAATTAAGGTAGGTTGGGCAGAGGGGGACACCACCCACTGTAAACCCTGGTGAGGAAAGGGGAACAGTCTGTGAAACAAAGGCTAACTCAGAAGCGCCAATTGCCCACCTTTTCTTGATGTATCTAAAAACACACCTTGCTCCAGAAAAGGTGCACAGGGCTCAGTAAGAAAGTTTCTCTGTGCAGTCTAGGGTGGGGCCCTGCCCGGTGGCCGCTCTTTATTTTAAATCTGAGGGCTCCAGGTGACCGCTGGTTTCTGCGCAGCACTGGTCCTAAGGCCGGTTTTCAGGTGGCGGCGCGGTCTTGAGCGGCACTTGCCTGAAGCCGGGTAGCGGAGAGCAAGGACCCAGCTAGCGCGGCGCTAACTGTTCGGGGCAGCCACCCTGCGCCCTGAGCTTGCGTTCCGCGAAGAGAGCCACCGTTCGCCACAGGGACCTCCCCGGTCCTACAGCCTGCAGCTACAGCACGGCGACCTTGGCCTCAGTACCAGAGTATCCCCGCCCTTATATCGCGACCAGGAATATAAAACTATCTGGCGCTGCAAGTCATTGACACACATGAATACGAGACAGGACAAGGGGATCGCGGCTGTGGGCTTTGCTGGAGCTTAAAAGATGCGAGATTACAAAAGAGGAGGAAGAGCTCAAACCAAACTGTCGATAGATGGGCCCCTTGATCTGGGCGCTGTTGGGCAATACGTGCGGTCCCGCAACTCCGTCACAGGTCCCCAGAAAAGGGAAGCGCTAGAAAGCCGAGTACAGCCGAGCAAGACAACGCGGGCGCAAACAATCCAGGGGCAACCAAGGGCAGAGCTGCCGCGCGGCGTCTCGATCTCCCCATCTGCAAAGCGGAGCGTTGGACTAGAGTGTCTCCCAAAACTCCTATTAATCTAGAAGTCAACAATATTCCATGCTGGAGCTGCCCAAGGGTTTGAAACCGGAAAAAGAGAAGAAAGCGAGGGAAGACGACAGGGAGAAGGGAGGAGCCGGTGGGAGACCTGGAGAGGGAAGACAGGGGACGCCCAGAACAGGCTTGGCGGGTTTTCAACCTTCCTCCTCCTACACCTGAGTTCTCACATTAGGGCCAAGACCCCGCGCCCATCAAATGGGAGCGCCAGTTAGCCAAGCTTCTCCCTCCAAGCCCCAGTTTCTTAGAAGCCATGGGCGGATGGTGAGCAGCACAATAATGCATGCCATGGATGGTAGGGGTAATGGTCCCCGCTGGGGTCTCCAGCACAGGTGAGCGGACCTGGGACTGGGCAGGCCGTGGGACGGACCCAGGATGGGGATTGCGGAGCGCCCGCGTCTCAACCCGCGTGTCCTCGGCGGACTAAACTTAACTCCCCAACTTTGAGCAAGGGGAGGGGGTGTTTGCCCCCCCCAAAAAAGTTTCTGAACTTTTCCCCCAACTCTGCCGTGGAGGCGGCCCCGGAGGGCGGTGCCTGCACCCTGATTCGCCGCCGGCTCCGGTCTGGAGACTCGGATTGGCGCGCGTGGTCCGGGGCCGGGAAGAGCGGGCGTGGGGGAGGGGAGTGGCCCTCCCCGCCCGCGGGATCGGCTCGCGCCGGGAGCGGGTTAATTTCAAATCGGGGGCTTGACTGCTCCTGGACGGTCACGTCCACTGTGCCCGCCCGCCGGCCCGCCAGTCCCGGTCCCGGCGTTTCCCTCGGGCACCCACCTCAGCGCGGCGTTTAAGGACCGACTGACGGCCCGACACGCGGGCTCCCGGGCCTGAGCGGGGAAGGGGTGCAGAGGCGTCCCCGCTCAGCCCCCATCGGCTCCAGGTGTGAGGTGAACTGACAGGTCAGCGGGGCGCAGAGGGGCGCAGCGCCGAGCCAGACTGGCACCGGGAGCGGGAGCGGGAAGGCAGCGGCGGCCGTTTCCCGCCTCTCGCTCCGCCGGGGGCCGGGGAGGGAGGAGCCGAGATCCCGCGCAGAGGGGAGGGGGCGAGCGAGGGGGAGGGGCGGGGACGCCGTGGTTCCGGGCGCGGGTTTGCCCGCGCTCCAGCCCCGCGCTGCTCGAGGGGCGGCGCCGACCACGGGATGGCTTTCCGCGCCAAATTTTTAAATCGAAGGCGGAAGGTCCAGACCTGCCCCTGGCCCCGCCAGCCAATCGCAGGCCGGCAGCTAACGCTCTGATTGGTTGGGAGTCGTTGCCCTAGAAACCGCGAGGATGCTGTCGGGGAACTGCCTGACTGGCGGCGCGCGTACGGGGCCCAGGGGGGAGGGGAATTGGCCCGGAGGGAGGGGAAGCCCGCAGGGCGCGGGAGCCGGTGGCGACTGTACCTGGTTGCCTTGCTGAGCAAATGCAGCCTTCCATGGCAGGGTCCAGGATCGTGGCGTGAACTGGCCACCTGAATAGCAAGTACATAACTCTTTTTTTAAGTCACATCTTTAAGGAAGTCTTCAAAAAACAACAAAAAAAGTTTTAATCGTAAGGCGCTCTTTAAATGCCCAGGAGCTTAAGGACTGAATTTGGAAGTTACCTATCAAGCTATTTCCCCAAGACTTTGCTGCTGATCCCATGCACGTGTGTGTCAAGGGAGAAATTCAAGCATCTAGATGTAGATTTTTATCCAGATACTTGGAGTTGCAGCTCCTTAGCCGGAACCTGGGCTCATGCGCTTGAGTCCGGAACTCTGATCTGTGAACAGGTGGGTGCTTGTGCTTGGAGTCCATTCGGTGGGGTCCGGAGAATGATTTGCCCTCTCTTAAGGTGGGCAAGGGCTGTCATTGGAATTTCTGTGGTTTGCTTGAAGTCTTACTGACGGCAGATCGGCTTGCTGAAGTAATTTACGGGCATTTGATGGGAGTTCTCTGCCCTGTGGGGCTATCTCCGGTCGGGAATAAAATGTTAAGTGTAGTTTGTCAGTTTTCTTTACCTTAGCCTTTGTTTCAGCAGACTGGCGTCCTGTAATGAAAGGTATTTTCAACAGATCTCCTGCATTTTTCGTTAACTTTTTCTTTTTTCTTTTTTTCTTTAAGGATATTAAACTTTTTAATTGGACTACCTGAACTACTTGAACCATCAGGATAAAGAACTTCAGATTTTTCATTTTTAAAGAAACTAAATGTATGAGAAATTTACAGAATGGAGAACGAAAAGGTACTTTTTCAGCTTCCACATTCATCCTTGCAATTAAATGCAACATTATCCTGACTTTACTGCATAATTTTTCAGTATCCAACATCTTACTAACACCACATTCTTTTTTGGTTAACCTCTATTAAAAACCTAGAAGGAAGGGAAATTTAATTTTTAAGAGTGGAAAAGTTACCCGGGATTAATCTTTCCAGTTTTTAGTGATTTGGCAGAAGTTTCAGAGAGATAAGTAGAGAGAAAAGATATTTTTAAGAATAATAAAATTTGTTAGCTGCTTTATGATATTTCTGATAATTCTTAAACTATAAGAATTCAGAAGGGGCATTTGACATGATTGGACATTGGATCTCTTGTTAAGATAATTTTCTACCAAATCACCAATTTCTTTTAACTATAGGGGCCACTGTCACTGGAGATATTGATTTCTAAATATTGATAGGGTTAAAAAATGAAATAAGCAAATTTTAGATGTAAACAAATAAGAGAACTGCTGTTGCTTCTGATGGTCAGAGGCAAAGGACAGCAGCCCTGAGAAAAATCCCATTTTTGGATTGGAACCTCTCAAGTGTACCGTCTCGGTGCACTTACCTGCCATCCCAAGCATTTTCTTTAGAATAGATACCGATGGCAAGAATGTGTGAAGTCCCCAGTGGGCAAAAGTAGAAGAAACATAGTTTCCTTTAGTCTTAAGTATGTGGAGAAGGCAATGGCACCCCACACCAGTACTCTTGCCTGGAAAATCCCACGGACAGAGGAGCCTGGTGGGCTGCAGTCCATGGGCTTGCTAAAAGTCAGACTGAGCGACTTCACTTTCATTTTTCACTTTCACGCATTGGAGAAGGAAATGGCAGCCCACTCCAGTGTTCTTGCCTGGAGAATCCCAGGGACGGGGGAGCCTGGTGGGCTGCCGTCTATGGGGTCGCACAGAGTCGGACACGACTGAAGCGACTTAGCAGCAGCAGTCTTAGGTATAAACTGCTGTTAATTTACCCTCTTATGTCTCAGTGGCAGCCCAGCCTCTGCCAGGAACCAGCTTTGTGGTCTTGGGTTAACTAATTTTACTTCTCTGGATTCCATTTTCTCCATCTGTAAAGTGAAAAGGGTAAATATTCAACGAGCAGAATTTTCTGCTTGTAGCCACTCTGGATTTTGCTCCGCAGTGGATTTTGCTAACAAGTCTGACAGAGGCTAGCCCTCGCCCTTGTTTCCTTGGCTCTCTGACATTTCTTCATCAGTGGTATTTCACTGAGTACCCACTGCACGCAACTGTTGTGCTAGGTGTATACACAGGTGAATGGCATATGGTTTCTGCCGTGGAGACCTTTACTTATTACAGTGTCATGAGTCAAAGTCACTCCAAGGAGTTTGGGGTCACTTAAAATTATCAGTCCTATTAATGGAAGTTAAGTAAAAGGTATATGGGAACTCTCTGGAGGATCTTTGCAACTCTAAATCTAAAATTATTTCAAAATAAAAAATTTTAAATTGTAAGTATTAAAGTTTTCTTTTTAAATTCTTGGAACATAAGATGAAAATTTTAAATCCATGCGTTGTTGCAAAATTTAAAGTGGGGAATTTGGCTATTATGGACAAATGTCAAAGTGATCGTTGGAATATAGTCACTAATTTAACCATCTCTATAACCTCACTGAGCATGTTTCCTAAGTACTGTTTCTATTTATACAATTCTTAGAGTCAAAGGCTATCTGATAAATCTTTTTTTAATACTGGATTTAATAATTTACTTGTTTTGAACCAGGAAAATCTCTTTTTCGAGCCACATAAAAGGGGACTGATGAAAACACCTCTGAAAGAATCCACTGCTGCAAATATAGTGTTGGCAGAGATCCAGCCTGACTTTGGCCCTTTAACCACACCCACCAAGCCCAAGGAGATCTCCCAGGGAGAACCGTGGACACCAACAGCCAACCTGAAAATGCTCATCAGCGCCGTGAGCCCCGAGATCCGCAACAGGGATCAAAAAAGGGGTTTGTTTGACAACAGAAACGGATTGCCTGAGGTCAAAGATTGTTTACATGTAGGTTTGTTTGCAGAGGACTGGGTGGAAACTGGGGGACTTGGGGAGCTAGGGAGGTGGGTGGCTGTTGCGGAGGCACTAGCAGTATAAAGTATCACCCCAGTCAGAGCACTGGAAAGGTTTGGACCCCATCAAATACAGCTCTGGGAAAGCTGAACCTGTCCCTTAATTATGAGCTTCTTCCCTTTCAGATCCTTCAAGCAGTTTATCCTGACTTCTCCCCACTTACCTTCCCAATTTTGCAGCCACTGAAGCAAACTATGTATATGTGTTAGTCATTGAGCATTAATACCTCCAATAAATCTTTCTGAATAAGACATTATTTACATCTTTCTTTGTAGGAACACTTCTCTGGAGATGAATATGAGAAATCCCAACCCAGTCGAAAAGAGAAAAGTTTAGGATTGTTGTGTCATAAGTTTTTAGCTCGATACCCCAACTATCCCAACCCTGCTGTGAATAATGACATCTGTCTTGACGAAGTAGCCGAAGAACTTAGTAAGTATGCAAAGAGCTCGCTGAAATGTCAGTCATTAAAGGTACTTCACCAACTGAGTCCTTCAGGCCCACGCTCCTTCCAGCCAGTGTTGGTAATGGCACAAGACCACACGGAAATTATCCATCTGCCAAGCCCTGTTAATTTCAGAATAACAGCATGTAGTTCCCAGTCACATTAAGTCTCAAAACAGAAGCAGAAAATCACAATGGAGATTGCTCTGGCTGCACTGTGAAAGCTGCGAAGCTTTAAAGTAAGGCAACATTGTTTTATGACTTATTTCACAAACAGCTACAACTCTGAACTTGCATCTTGTTTCTCATTGAGGAGCCAGGCTGCCAAATGCTTTCTTCACAGTCGACATGAGGATCAGCCTCTGGGCATGGGAGCCGGGCTTTAGCCCTCTCTGCCATTCAGCACTTTCTGAATGTTTTGTGTTTGCCAAAAGTTACTGTATCCCCCTGCCCTCTTTTCCTCCTCTCTTCATGGACTCAAATCTAGTTAAAGCTAAAAAAGGAATCCGTGACAAATGTAGGATACCTTTGGAGTCATGGAAATACTACGACCTGAATCTGTGAAGAGATATACAGGATATTTTAGTATATAGCTATCACCCCATGAAGAAAGTTTTGCCCTTCTAATACATGTTTATACGTATCAACATTAAGAAATGCCATTTAAATTCCTCTCTTCACATACACTTCCTTATAGCGATGGAGGGTATACCATTTAATTTAGCAGGTATCTATGGATTACCTACTGTGTGGCAGGCAATGTCATAGCAGCTGGGATAACATCAGTGGACAGAAAGAACAAAGTTCTTGCTCCTGGGAAACCTGCTTTCCAGTGGAGACAATAGACAGTATGCAAAGGACATAATAAGTGTGTAATTAGGATGTAAGAGGGTAATGTATGCTAAAGGAAAGCAAACGCAGGCCAGGGCAGACGGGAATCCAGAGGGCTAAGAGTGTGCTCCGTAATTTTAAACTCCATTCTAAATCAAGTAGTTAGGCCAGGCCTTGTTAGGAGCGCAACATCTGAGCAAGGACTCAAGAATAGAGGTGGGGAGCTGTGAGGACATCGGGAGAGGGAGTCCAGCTAGAAGGAACAGCCAGCACACAAAGGCCTCTGGCAAGTTCCAGGAACCAAGGAGTCTCAGCACCATGTATCTATCGTGTAACAGCCATGCTTGTGTGTGTTGGGAACTAATGTAAGAGACGGAGTGTAGAGTGTGGAATTTAGAGCTCTAAAGACTTGATTTTGCCACTTACTAGCTCTGTGCCTTAGGGTGAGCAGCTTAGCCAGCCTGACCCTCATTGCCTCATCATTAAAGCATGGATAATAAGGAGAAGTTTCACCATGTAACCCACTCCCGTGTTCTTGCCTGGGAAATCCCATGGACAGAGGAGCCTGGCGGGCTACGGTCCATGGGGTCTCAAAGAGGTGGACACGACTTAGCAATTAACACTAACTTTCACACTCAGGATGGATTTTTCTAGCTCCAAGTCACCGTTTGAGGAACTGCCTCATTTTGTACTGCTTTGTGTAAAAGTAAAGACTATTGTTAAAGAAATAAAAAAGCATGGATAATAATCACCTACCTCACAAGTTAGCGTAAAATCTTCCTAAACCTGTATGATGCATCAGCGACCCTCAATAAACGCCACCTTTCTGATCTATATTAACTGTTTGTACCCTTTGAGAGCAGGGGCAGGCCTTTCTCACCTTCATACTCTGTTGAGCACGTGCTGTGGTCAGTCGCTCAGTTGTATTCGACTCTTTGTGACCCCGTGGACTGTAGCCCGCCAGGCTCCTCGGTCCATGGGGATTCTCCAGGCAAGAATACTGGAGCAGGTTGCAATGCTCTCCTCCAGGGGATCTTCCCAACCCAGGTCGAACCCAGGTCTCCCACATTGCAGGCCGACTCTTTCCCATCTGAGCCACTAAAGTTATTTAACCCAGAACCTACAGACTAGGAATCCCTGGGGAAAAGAAAGGTATTCGGTTCTATCCACATTACAATATCTGATCCTAGTAAGGTGCCATTGCTTGTTTTCCGCAGATGTCGAGCGCCGACGCATTTATGACATCGTTAACGTCCTAGAGAGTCTACACATGGTGAGCCGGCTCGCCAAAAACAGGTACACGTGGCACGGGCGACACAACCTCAACCAGACCCTTGGGACTTTGAAAACCGCCGGGGAGGAGAACAAGTACGCCGAGCAGATTATGATGATCAAAAAGAAAGAATATGAACAAGAGTTTGACTTTAGTAAGAGTTACAGTATAGAGGACCCCACCATCAAATCAAACACTGGCCAAAATGGACACCCAGACATGTGTTTTGTCGAACTCCCTGGAGTGGAATTTCGGGCAGGTGAGAGAGCTGGTGCTGAAAAGCTCAGGCGGCAGGGAACCTCTTGGAGGTCTAGAGACCAGGTTCCTTAGGGAACCCAGCTCAAAGCTACTGCTGCTTTTCATATGAAAATGCTGCATGTCGACTGTGGGATCAGGTTGTGGTATTTTGAGCTTTGTTACTTTTGAAAGCACTTGTCCCTTCATGAATTTTAATTCTCTAATCCTCTTCCTTTTCCAAAGCCTCTGTAAACAGCCGCAAAGACAAGTCTTTAAGAGTGATGAGCCAAAAATTTGTGATGCTGTTTTTGGTGTCAACGCCTCAGATAGTAAGCTTGGAAACTGCTGCCAAGATTTTAATTGGGGAGGACCATGTGGAAGATTTGGATAAAAGCAAGTTTAAAAGTAAGTGGCCCAACTGCCCTGGACTTTCGGACCTACTCTTCAATTACTTTCCAATACATTGGCTATATAAACAGATCATCTCTAGTTAGGCTTTTGTATCTTCACTTCTCCCCAGAATTCATGCAGATACTGCTTAAGCTAGCTTGTAGGATTCACAGATAGGTATATAGCTGACACTTTTATCTCCCTCACTTGATACTGTAACATTGTCTCCATTTTACAGTGTCTGAAGTCTAAATAAGCAGTAAAGTGGGACTGGAACCTGTGTCTGTTCTCTCCACTGACTCTCATATTTGAGGGTGTAAATAACCTCTAACACTGTCTCCAGAAGTGACCTGCAGCACAGTGGATTGGACATTTTGAAAGAGTGGTCTTATGGTGTCCCTTCTCTGCACTTACTGCCTTCGACAGTTTGCTTCCACAGTGACTTGGCTGGTCCAGGCAACCCAGCCTGTCTAGCATGGTAGGCAAGGCTTGCTCTCTCTGCCCTGAAACCAAAGCCTGACACCCTGTCCTGTGTGTGGACGAGCACCGTCAAGAGCGGTCCCAAGGGCTTGCTCCTGAGAGTCTGTCCCATAGCTAAGCGAGGAAAGTAACCTAACAGAGTAATTGCTCTTCTTTTTACATGCAGAAATATTTAAAATATTGGGTTTTCTTTCACGGCTACTGATTATTTCCAGTTCATAAAGAAAACTATTTGATTTCACTATGAAAAAAAAAAAAAGCATGATTTTAGCCAGAATTATCTGCTCTCTGTTGGGAAGAAATCATAGATTGAAGTCTTAAAACAGCTCTGCCCTTGCCTCTAGAAAAGACTTCTCAGGAACTGCCCCACGCACACACACAGAGGAGCAGAGAGAAGGTGTAGAAGGCATTAAGCTGACCTCCGAGCAGGGCATTAGGCTGGCCTAGACATGGATCACTCGAGGGACCGGCTGACTGGTGACCCCAAGGCATAGCAGGGGAATGCCTGGGAGGTGTCATGCAGACCCCTTCCCATCCTTGTGAAGCTGTACTGGTCCCATGAAAGTACTGAGACACCTCCAGTTTGATGATGTCGCCATAAAGACAAATGAGTAGAGATTAAAGCAGTAAGGCTAACATTTGGCTTAGGAGATTTGTCATTTCAGAAAACACATCCCAATCCTAGTGATGGGCTGCCTGCTTTCTCTGAGTCACCAGTTTTCAGCTCTCTATTTCACCGGTTAGTCACAGCCTTGGAAACTATTCCAGGAACTGCAGATGTGTAATTTGTTGAATCCCTAGGGAATTCAGAACCTTCTGGCATGGCTGTGAAGGCGGGGCTTAATTTGCAGCTTTGTACTACAAGCTGAAGTAAAGGCAGACTTCTGTAACAGAACGTTTTGTGATATATTAGATTTATAGAGTTAGCAAATCTATGCTTTGCCTATACATATGGACAGCATAAATGTTTGTAAATTTTGATAGGTATAAAATTTTCCATGTTTGTGAAAGATATATTTATTTTCATAAACTATCACAAGCAGGAAAATGATTATTTCTACTTGTTCCTAAAATTCTGAATCCTCATTAGGAGGTGCCCAGCAGTGGTAACTTTTTATTAGAAAATCTGTAACATGTTTCCCAATAGAGTGATTCCATTGAGTCATTTTTCCTTTTGTTTCAAAATGCAGTGCTTTTGTTTCAAAATCCAGTATCAGCAGTAATTGAGTCTCAATATTTAAAACGTTTTTTGTTCTCATTAAAGCAGTATTACTAGAATAACTCAAGAGAAGTCACTGATGGCTTTTCTCTGACACTGATGGTTAGGATAGCTCCTTAGGAAGCAAAGTCCTTTGATCTTTCATTATTCCATTAAGTGATATATATACTTTTTTCCCCCAGCAAAAATTAGGAGGTTGTATGATATAGCTAATGTTCTGAGCAGCCTGGATCTTATCAAAAAAGTTCATGTTACAGAAGAAAGAGGCCGAAAACCAGCTTTTAAATGGACAGGCCCAGAAATCAGTCCAAATCCCAGTGGTATGTATTAATTTCCTTTTATTCGTTGCTTCATTACTTTGAATTAATGCACATTTGGAAATATCTTCCTCTCTCTTCCTACCCGTACTCTCACATGGAAAGAGCATATATATAAGTGATTGAAAAGACAAAGCTGAACACCAGTATGGAAAGTTTGGCCCTTGGTTCAATGAGCAACTCAAGGTCCACAACCATCACACCGTGTAAGAGGCCGACTCTGTGTGTAAAAGAATTTGACAAAGTTGAAACCGAGCCTGTGCATGTGGAGAATGTGAAATGGATTCATTCCAGAATGAATATTCTGTCTCCATCTCAACTCTGGGATTCTTACATTTTGTGTTCTACCAAGACCCCTTCCAGAAGTTCTGGAAAATGGCAAGAACACGGGCCCCGGAAGCAGAGGGAAGCTTAGGTTCCAGTCCCAACTCTGTCACTTATTCCAGCTGTGTGGCCTTGGGCAGGTGACTTCTCTAAAGCTCCTTCCTCACCCCAGTAGGAAGAACGACAGCGCCTTTGTGAGGTTATCCCGGTTTTGGATATAACCTCAATGAGAGGTCCTTCAGTACAGGGATTTGGAGGACAGGCTCTGGGCTAGACTGATCAAGTTCATATCCCAGGCCCACGTTCTTCTAGCTGAGAGACCCCAAACCAGTTAGTTAATGTCTGAAACGTCTCTGAGATGGGGCTGCATTTCCTGAGAAGTACCTGCCTGAGTTGTGGAGAAAGTCTGTTCAGGCTGCCACAACAGAGTACCATCGGCTCGGTGGCTGATAAACAATATATTTACTTCTCATAGTTCTGGAGGCTGGGAAGTCCAAGGTCAAGGTGCTGGCAGACTCGGTGTCTGGTGAGGACCTGCTTTCTAGACTTTTCTAGTCTTTTCATAGTAACCCCACATAGTGGAAGAAGACTAGAGATCTCTGTGGAGTCCCTTTCATAAGAGCACTAATCCTATTCAAGAGGGCTCCACGCTCGTGAACATCTCCCAAAGGCCCACCTCCCAGTACCATCACATTGGACATCGTGTTTCAACATGTGAATTGGGGGAGAAGGGATGGGGCAGGGAGGCAAACATTTAGTCCATAGCAGGGACGGTCACCCTATTTCATCAGATGAAGTCTCCACTGATGCTGAGATACCTGATGTTTTATATTTCAATAAGAAATAAAAACCACTGACACTCACCCTGAGAGCAGTGGTTTTTATTTCTTATAAAAACTGGTTATAAGATGACAAAGTCTTTCAGAGATGTTAAAGCGAAGTATGATCTCAGAATTCATTCAGAATAAGATGAACAGGGTTTTTTAGGTAAAGCCCTTGAAATGGTATCTGGCACAGAGTAGGGACATAACTGTTGCCACTTTAATCTGAAATCATTTTAGAACCGTTCCCAGGTGGCTCAGTGGTAAAGAACTCGTCTGCCAATGCAGGAGACACAGGAGATGCCAGTTCGATCCCTGAGTCAGGAAGATCCCCTGGAGGAGGAAATGGCAACCCACTCCAGTATTCTNTCAGTGGTAAAGAACTCGTCTGCCAATGCAGGAGACACAGGAGATGCCAGTTCGATCCCTGAGTCAGGAAGATCCCCTGGAGGAGGAAATGGCAACCCACTCCAGTATTCTTGCCTGGAGAATCCCCATGAGCAGAGGAACCTGGCGGGCTACAGTCCATAGGGTTGCACAGAGTTGGACATAACTGAGTGAGCACGCACGCACTGACCTCATACTCCAGAAAGAGGCTGAACCACTCATGTCTTAACGCACTGCCCTTTCCTGTTTCAGGTCTCAGCCCAGTCCTTCCTTTTGCTGCCTCTGATTTGGAAGAGAGGCGGTCTTCAAAAGAGAACTGTGCCAAAAACCTCTTTTCCACACGTGGGAAACCAAACTTCACTCGACACCCGTCTCTCATCAAACTGGTAAAGAGCGTAGAGAGTGACCGGAGAAAGATAAATTCTGCTCCCAGTAGCCCTATCAAAACCCACAAAGGTATGTTTCCTATCATGTCAGGGCTCTGCTTGAAAGAATCCCTCCTCGGCTGACTTTTAGCTTCCTTGATCCCTCGGAACTTGCTAGAGAATTGTTTGTTTCCATAGTCCCAAACACACTTGGAGCCCAACTTACATATGAATTAAAGGATAAAATGCGAATCGTGGGGTTTATCGTTTAATTGCTGTGTGATCTGGGGGAGGGAGCGGTGCCTGTTTTCTGTTCCTTTGACCTCAGTGATGTTTCATCGGTGTGAACATTCATTCTTCTGCTTTGACCAACTCCCTCCCCCACCTTCTTTTTCTTTTACCAGCTGAGAGAGCTCAGAATTCTGCACCTTTCCCGAGCAAAATGGCTCAGCTCGCAGCTATCTGCAAAATGCAGTTAGAAGAGCAATCAAGGTAGGTGGGCAACGCTCTTTGGTAACAGGATGCGTTACTTTACGTTGCATCATTAGGATTACTCATTTCATGTAAGAATAGGCAATAACCTTGGAAACTGGCGAGAGAATCTTCTCTGTAACTCATAATATGGAATCATTACAGGAGCTATCTGCTAGTTACATAAAAGCGTAGCTTCAATCTGGGGCAATCTAAAATAGTAGAACATTTTAGAGAACATGTGTTTCCATCGTCTCATGTTTTCAACCTTGTCTTTTAGTGAACCCGGAAAGAAAGTGAAAGTTCAGCTGGCAGGATCTGGGCACTGCAAACCAGTGGCCCCTCTGGACACTCCAGCAAATGCCGAGCTAGACATGCCGGCTCCGTCCCTCATCCAGCCCCTGGGGGTGGTCCCCCTCCTCCCCAGCCCTTTGTCACCAGCAGTGCCTGTGATCCTACCTCAGACCCCTTCGGGCTCATCGTATACCATCTACTTGCAGCCTGCCCAGGCCCAAACTGTAACGCCACCCCCGGGCCTGAGCCCCACGGTCTGCCCTACCTCCTCTTCTAACACTATGAGATCAAAAGACTCCACTGATGCCACCAGCGAGAATGCAGAGAGTGACGCCCCAAAGTCCAGTGCACCCACCAGGCCTGGAAGTTTGCTGCCAGAGCCAGAGAGACAAGGTGCAAAGAACCGAGAGAGGGAGCCAGCTGGAGAAAAAGGCTCCAAGAGGGCGAGCATGCTTGAGGACGGTGGCTCCAAAAAGAAATTTAAAGAAGACCTGAAAGCGCCTGAAAATGTCTCCACAGTAAGTATACCCATGAACTGTGCAAAGCTTTAGGTACTCCCCAGTTAATCAGGAGGGACTCTGCTGGCGTGTGAAATTTACCAGAGCAAAGAGCAGTCTCCCAGAAAACAGGGAACTGTTCCTTAGCATCCCATAATCCAAACAAGGCCTCAAGCAGCTAATCCCCCGACTGGGATGGCGGCAGGGGCATTTTTAACCTTTGGAGGAAGGGATTATCCGCTCTCTTTTTAAAGCACTGTGGGTGGTTGTCCTTAAGTCCATTTCTCTGTCCCACACTGGAATGCAAACACCTGCCATGAAAGTCTTAAATAATTTACAAGCAGACGTGACCCCACATGAATGGATGGACGCTTAGGGTTCCTCTAACTCCTGCTTTCTGAGTCATTGCTTGATATTTGTTTGACGTCATGCAACCGGCATCTGTGGCCTAGCAGAGAAATGGCTCCCCACTGTTTTTACTTTCTACATCATTTCCATGTTGTGCAAATAGAAAAATCAGACTTAGCTTGGCAAGGTTTAGGATATTCGATGCATTGGTTTCTAGATGTTTTGATGTTCTAGACAGTTTTTTTCCTGGATAGAATTTAATTCAGGAGGGAAAGAACATGTATTGGCTGCCTACCCACATACTAGATGGCAGAAGTGTTAGGCGCTTTGGACAATTGTATATGAAAGACAGCATCACCAGATAAACATCACTAATCATGGAAGCAGAAGTTAATCTCTCATTTTGTCCCTGCTGTTAACTCAGGTTATTTTACTTCTCTACGTCTTGTTTTCCCACATCTATAAAGAATTTGTTCTGCCAGTTTTTCCTGATTGTCTACTGGGTACAAAGTACTTGTGCTCTGGATCAAATCAGCACCTGCCTTTGGGGATGATTGCTTTTGAGCACTTGCCCCAGGGCCATCTTACAGTTTTTGTGAGGTTAAGTGAATTTATTACATGATGGTATACATAAAGGGGTTTGTGATCCTTTCAAGGCACTGTAGAAGCTGATGGGTATTATCTATAACTGTTGTTATTAAGGAGGCTTTAGAGTCTGTCAGATCTTCCCTGAGGATGGCCTCATGGTAACCATTCAAAACATCCATTATCTTAGCATAGTATCATTTTGCATTTAATACACATGCTAGGGGGAAAATCACAAGGCTTCAGCTTGATTTGATTTTCTGGGAGGTCGATAATCTCTTTGAGGCAATGAGTATGATTTAATAATGGTCTCCTGTTGCTCACTTAGTTATTCAGGATTAGGGTTTTCACTGGATAGATTCCTCACACCCTCTGCTCTTTTTTTCATCTCTGACTTCATTTTGACCATTTCTTTTTAGCATGGACTGAGCAGAGCAAAGAAAGGGAGAGATTCACGTGTTAATTCATTCAACAAATATTTAGAATCTACACTTCTAGGGGTGGAGAGAAGAGAGGACACAGACAAACACATGCATATCAGGTAGTGAATAGTAAGAAATATGCCGAAAACAAAAGAGGATAGTGTCCTAGGAAGAGGGGTAGGACTGCTGATATGTAGTCTGGGTGAGAAGATATACAAGTGGCAATATGTCAAATTGTTTTCATCCTGCTACGTTAACAGTTCTAGTTTTTAAAAAGGGATTGGCATTATAGATGAAACAATTTTGTGATGAATATAGTTTATAGGAAAAGTAATTATTAGAGTTTTGCTGGAGATTTGAAGAGAGTTAAACCAGAAAACATTGTACTATAAGATGCCAAAGAGCAGCTATTGGTAAAACACCTAAATCTACCCCTTGAAATTTTCCTATTCCTGAAGACTTCAAGGAACCTGCTAGTAAAGATACTGAACAGAACCAAGCATCTAAGAAACAAAACTGAAAGTTTTTGGTACCCCTCAGCACTGGGGATTCTGACCGGACCTATCAACAGCTAGATCAAAGCATGGGCCGTTGTTCTGACAGTGGTGAGAAGAAAGATCTGCAGGGAGATGAAAGGTGGGCCTCTGGTTTACGAGAGCTGCTTTTCGCTTTTACCAATCCTGTTCCTGGTAAGACCGATCAGCCTTTGCAGGCGGCTCAGCCACCCATGTAGGCTCTGTTGGAAAAGTACCGTGATGAGCAGGCGTGCTGCAGACACACACAGCCCAACACTCTGGCCGTTTCCGTATGGAATGTAACTTTATTCCCTATAGCTTTTTCTGCATGATATTTGGACATCTCATATGAATTAATCAGTTCTCTTATCTATCATTTTTGAAAGCTGGTACCCTGCCCTTTCATTTGTATATGATAAGAGTGTTTGCTTGGTATCATTGGATCCTAAAGTACTGCTGCTGCTGCTGCTAAGTCACTTCAGTCGTGTCCGACTCTGTGTGACCCCATAGACGGCAGCCCACCAGGCTCCCCCATCCCTGGGATTCTCCAGGCAAGAATACTGGAGTGGGTTGCCATTTCCTTCTCCAATGCATGAAAGAGAAAAGTGAAAGTGAAGTCACTCAGTCTGTCCGACTGTTAGCAACCCCATGGACTGCAGCCCACCAGGCTACTCCGTCCATTGGATTTTCCAGGAAAGAGTACTGGGGTGGGGTGCCATTGCCTTCCCCGCCTAAAGTATTAAGGGGAAAAAAGGTCTATAGTTCTATAATTCCTTTTTTCCAAATCAGGAATCAGCAAACTTTTCTGTACAGGTTGTGTGGTTTAGTCCCTAAGTCGTGTCCGACTCTTTGCGACCCCATGGACTATAGCCCGCTCTGTCCAAGGAATTCTCCAGACAAGGATACTGTAGTAGGTTGCCATTTTCTATCTCCAGAGGATCTTCCTGACCCAGGAACTGAACCCGCATCTCCTGCGTTGCAGGCAGTCTCTTGTATTTCTCTCGGATTCTCTACCAACTGAGCCACAAGGGAAGCTTTCTGTAAAGGGCCAGAGAGTAAATGCTTTTGGCTCTGTGGGCCATATGGTTTCTGTTACACCTATTCAACTCTGCCATTGTAAAAAAAAATTTTTTTAATAGGAATGCATCTGCAGACAATATATAAATGAATGGCCATGGCTATGCTCCAGTACAATTTTATTTGCAAAAACAGCTAAGAAGCTATATTTTAGGCCTGTGGTTTGACATTCCCTTTCTCTAAATCAACATGTCTTAACATGTTTTTTTTCTTCTAAATACCAATACTACCAAACATTTAGTTGCTGAATAGCCTGGGAAATGTTACATGATGAACACTCTCTTGGAGATTCACATTGTATGCCATCATGAAAGTCCCTTAGAAATTCTGTCATAAAGATTCCATTTTCCTTTGTTGAATTCAGCATTTCCCCAAACATAATTTAACTACGATTCAAGTAGTACCTGCTTGCATCCCATAGAAAGAACTGGGGTCCCTCAGAAGAGTCTCTGGGAAACGCCATCCCACGTAACTCAAGGACAATCAGAATATAACACAGCAGTGCCCCTACGGTGTCCAGATGCGCTCAGCTTGTTCTGACAGCACCACTTCATACCAAGAAGTCTGGGAGCAGACTTTGGACGCTGAGGGTGGTGGGGAGTGCTAGGTAAATCCTGCCCTTAAGCAGACTCAGTGCTAACTTTAGGACACTTCCTAAAACCCCAGCTGGCATTTAAGAAATATGTGGTTATTCAGGACAACTGTTGGGATGGGAAGGAGGGATACTGTCTTCAAAGAGCCATAGAGCTGGCCTGCCCGTGGCCCACAGCACTGGAGGCTTTGGTCTGATGAGACAAACCACCACCAAGGGATATTAGTCCCAGAAGAGGCACGTGGTCATTTTTCTTGTTTTTGTTCAGTCGCTCACTTGTGTCCGACTCTTTGCAACCCCGTGGACTGCAGCACGCCAGGACTCTCTGTCCTTCACCATCTCCCGGAGCTTGCTCAAACTCAGGTCCATCGAGTCGGTGATGCCATCCAACCATCCCATCCTCTGTCGGCTACTTCTCCCCTGCCTTCAACCTTTCCCAGCATCAGGGTCTTTTCTAATGAGTCAGCTCTTCGCATCAGGTGGCCAAAGTATTGGAGCTTCACCTTCAGCATCAGTCCTTCTAATGTCTTGCTCAAACTCAGGTCCATCGAGTCGGTGATGCCATCCAACCATCCCATCCTCTGTCGGCTACTTCTCCCCTGCCTTCAACCTTTCCCAGCATCAGGGTCTTTTCTAATGAGTCAGCTCTTCGCATCAGGTGGCCAAAGTATTGGAGCTTCACCTTCAGCATCAGTCCTTCTAATGAATATTCAGGATTGATTTCCTTTAAGATTGACTTGTTTGTCTCACCGTAAAGAAGGCTGAGCGCCTTCTTTGGGAAAAGGAAAGGATGGGAGAGTGAAGTGATTTAAGGCCTGCCTTCCTTGCAAACCCAGGAAGACTGCTCAAGAGACTCTCAAGAGTCTGCTCCAACACCAAAAGTTCAAAAGCATCAATTCTTTGGTGCTCAGCCTTCGTTGGGGGAGGGCAATGGCACCCCACCCCAGTACTCTTGCCTGGAAAATCCAATGGTCGGAGTAGCCTGGTGGGCTGCAGTCCATGGGGTGGCTCAGTCGGACAGACTGAGCAACTTCACTTTCACTTTTCTCTTTCATGCATTGGAGAAGGAAATGGCAACCCACTCCAGTATTCTTGCCTGGAGAATCCCAGGGATGGGGGAGCCTGGTGGGATGCCGTCTATGGGGTCACACAGAGTCGGACACGACTGAAGTGACTTAGTAGCAGCAGCAGCCTTCGTTGTGGTCCAGGTCTCACATCCATAACATGACTACTGGGAAAACCATAGCTTCGACTAGACAGACCTTTGTGGGCAAAGTGATGTCTCTGCTTTTTAATATGCTGTATAGGTTTGTCATAGCTTTTCTTCCAAGGAGCAAGCGTCTTTTAATTTCATGGCTACAGTCACCATCTACAGTGATTATGAAGCCTAAGAAAATAAAGTCTGTCACTGTTTCCATTGTTTTTCTGTATTTCTGTGTAAAATAAACCCTTCCTCTTTGTTTTCTAGACCTTGTTCCCATCAGGATACCTAATCCCTCTCACCCAGTGCTCAACCCTGGGGGCAGAGTCCATTTTGACTAGTAATGAAAACTCAGGTACACTTTCCCCAAATCACAGGATCTACAGCTCCCCGATTGCAGGTGAGTATACTTAAAAACGTCTTTCAAACACAGTCATTCTCAAGCTCACTCAAGCCTTATATACTTCTTGGACAAATGCCTGTGCTTTTAAGATATTCTCCTGCCTTTTCCTTTCAGGTGTTATTCCAGTGACATCCTCTGAACTCACTGCTGTTAATTTTCCCTCTTTTCAAGTAACACCTTTGAAGCTAATGGTCTCACCAACTTCCATGGCAGCCGTTCCTGTCGGGAACAGCCCGGCTCTCTCTTCTAGCCACCCAGTTCCCATCCAGAATCCGAGCTCAGCCATTGTAAACTTCACCCTGCAGCACTTGGGCCTCATCTCCCCCGGTGTGCAGGTGTCCGCCAGCCCTGCACCTGGAACCGTTGCCGTGTCGCCAAGAATAGAGGCTGTTAGTGTCACACCCGAAAATGCAGGCACTCAGCAAGGAAGGGCCACCAAGTGTGACGCATCCATCCTGAGCCAGAACCAAACAAACGGACAATCATTTGCAGGGACAGGGGCACAACAGGTGAGAGTGTGTCCATTCATTAATGATTTTTTTTCTCTTTTAGTTCTTAAGTCCCAAATATCAGTATCATGGGAGACTCACTTTTGCTTTCGGACAAGGAAAGGATGGGAGAAGGAAATGCTTAAAGTTTTTTTCTCTTTTAGTTCTTAGGTCCCAAATATCAGTATCATGGGAGACTCACTTTTGCTTTCAGACAAGGAAAGGATGGGAGAAGGAAATGCTTAAAGACCTGCCTTCCTTGTAAATCCAGCAAGAGTGCTCAAGGAGTCCAGATTATGGGATTATCATGAGCTTCTTGTTTCCCCTTAAAAAAAAACAGTTGAGCGTGTGAAACTCAGGCAGGCTCACTTAGCAGATTTCAGGGCATTCAAGGTTCCCATCATGTGACACGTACTTCCAGTTCACTCTGGGTCTGACTTTTCTCCGTTCCTCTCTTTCCAATCAGCCTGTTCCTGTGACACCCAAAGGGTCCCAGCCCGTGGCCGAAAGCTTCTTCCGTACTCCAGGTGGACCAACGAAGCCAACAGGCTCCACCTGCATGGATTTTGATGGTGCTAATCACACCTCCACAGGAACTCTCTTCGTCCCACAGCGAAAACTGGAAGTCTCAACGGAGGATGTCCATTAATTGACATATTTGGCTTCGTTTAATCTTCCGAAGAGTTGTTTAACAGAGAAGATGGCCTCAGACTGATTTGGAGAACACGTTCTCTGAAAATACTGTAAATACGTTGAGGGTTTACTTATTTGCAGAACACTTATTTTCGTACTTAAATATATATATATCCACACAGACATATAAATATATATTTGTATTAAGCTAAGTTCAGCCATCAGTCCTACGAAAATAAAATGTTGAACTAAGGTATATTAACTTCTGGGGCAAGGGGTTCATTTTTTCAGCTGTGCCTATCCTGTTATGCCGAGTAACTGTTAAAGTTTACTTCCCTTTGGGTGAACCTGTGACAGGCCTAACACAGCGCTCTCTTCACCTTTGCACAAAGAAAACGCTGTGATGTATAATGTATTTTTAAATGGGAGGACTGTAGCTATATTTTTTTGTAATTTCTTTCCGCTGTTGTTGCTGTATGTCTTTTTGTAAAGTTCGCAACAATCCTTAATCAAGTCTATGGAAAAATTATTTATAAAATGTATTTTTAATCATAAGTCGTTCAAATTAAAACTTTCCTAAAATGTATTTAACATCTTCGTTTGGCCTGTTGGAAGAAAGTCTTGGTATGGAGCATGCATCCTGGTTCCCCTTAGATATGCCAAGCTTCTCCCCCGTGTTCTCCCCTCTTATGATCCCGCACATGGCTCCACTTTTACAGAAGTAACAATGGCTTCAGAGAGGCCGCTGCTTGGCCAAGGACAACCAACTTAGTGCTGTGTGCTTTCCACCACACCCAGGGAGGCTGGAAATGAGAGGTGGGAGCTGGGGTGGGCCCTGCCCTGCCCT
Source organism: Oreotragus oreotragus (assembly GCA_006410675.1). Classification (NCBI taxonomy): domain Eukaryota; kingdom Metazoa; phylum Chordata; class Mammalia; order Artiodactyla; family Bovidae; genus Oreotragus; species Oreotragus oreotragus. Next base: position 696,810 of record SJYX01011109.1, read on the forward strand.
GTCCTGCCCTGCCCTGGCCGGCATCCACCCCGCCTCCCACTGTCAAGAGCAGAGGCTGCAGCTACAGTCCTGCCAAACGGCCCAGCTCCAGGGATGGGCAAATAGGATTCTGATTTTGAATCCTATACACACAAGGAATGACCACATGAAACCCTCCATGAGCTTCAAGAGAAGGAATGGGCTACAATGTGTTCAGCATGCATTTTCTTGATCCTCTGGTTATGTGACGAATTGTACCTTAAGAATTGACACGCGCCTTCTCTGGTTGGGGTTCTTAAAGGATCATAATATCTATTTCCTGCATGTTTACTACGTGCCAAGCATCACCCTACATATTTTAAAAGCATTATGTCTACAAGCTAGTATGACAAGTTCACTGAGGCTATCAGAGATTCAGGCAGCAAGCCCAGGGTCACACTGCAAGTTTATGCAAGGACTTAACCCATGTCTTTATCCATTTATTACCCATCTGCCTCCAGATGCATGCCCAGCAGCTCTAGGAGAACCAGGCACATCATTTCAGGGTAATCTGAATGTTTATAAACTCACCCCTTTCAAATACATTTTGTTTGAACAACCAAGTACAGCTAAGAGGACAGATTTTCTTTCATTTTTTTAATTTTTATTGGAGTATAGTTGACCTCCAATGTTGTATTAGTTTCAGGTGTATAGCAAAGTGTATCAGTTAAACATACACATTGTTCAGTCGCTAAGTCATGCCCAACTCTCGTTCCTTCCAATGAATATTCAGCCATGACACCTTGACTACAGCCTTATAAGAAAACCCATCTAGGCCATTCCCAGATCCCTGACCCACAGAAGCTAAGAAATAATAAATTCACACTGTTTGAAGACACTAAGTTTGCAGTGATTGTCATGCAGCAATAGATAACCAACACAGCTACATAACCCACTGGTCTTCATAAATGTCTTCTTCCAGTTTATCTTATTATTGTTCACTGGTTTTATAGGCATTCATCGAAACAAACATCACTGGGACATGGAAACCCCAAAGGGTTTCAGGGGGGAATCACTCTCCATTTTTAAAGCTGGAAGCAACTTTAAAGATGCCAGGTAGTAGAGTGGACAAAGTTACCTGCCCAGCATGAAATTCCTTCCTCAAACTGCCTCCTGAATTTCTTCTTAAGGAATTACTGGGTGGAGCCCAGCGGACTGTAGCTGGGGTTCCCCACTCCTATCGAATGAGAGCAGGCTTGTCATCCAGTCTAAACCAACCTCCCTGGAATTTGATATTCATTTCATCCTTGCAGCAGCATTCTTACTACCCTGTCCCCACCTCAAGACTGTTGCTGGGGTTCCTGCTTCCCAGCCTCTGGAAAAGCCATGACACCTGCTGGAGCTCAAGCCTAATTTTCAGTCATCTGCTGATTCTGCACATCTTCGCTATCCTTCCAAGAAATTTCCTCTGCTACAAGTTGCTGATCACACCTGTGACTGGCAAACAAAGGGCCCTTGCCAAATCAGAGTTAAACTCAGAGCCAAGGTTTCCCAGTTCCCAGACCCCAGACCAGTTAGTTCCCTGTTCCATGGGCCTGATGAAATCCAGTCAAAGGCTGAAGAGAAGAGACCTTAAGAGATGCTTGGGCTTCCCTTGTGGCTCAGATGGTAAAGAATCTGCCTGCAATGCATGAAACCCAGGTTCAATCCCTGGGTTGGGAAGATCCCCTGGAGAAGGTAATGGCAACCCACTTAGGATTCTTGCCTGGAGAATTCCATGGACAGAGGAGCCTGGCGGGCAACAGTCCATAGGGGCGCAAAGAGGTGGACACAACTGGTCAACTACACTGTCACTTTAAGAAATGCTTATCTCACCAGAAAACGTCAGCAACTCACATACGCTCAAATGAATGCAATGTGCCGTTCAAAATACCTAGAAAGGTAGTGATAGTATGAAGAAGAGATGCAAGTAACCCAGGGAATTAGAGCAACAGAATTTGCTGCAGAAAAAAAAAAAAATTGTTTAAACCCAGCTTTAAAACAAGTTTTCCTCAGCCTTGTCCTTTTCGAGGATTAGTGTTTCTGCAGATAAAGGATAAAGAGATTTTCAGAATTTAAGCAGATAAGCTGCCTGAGCAATCCTATTAATTATACAGAAGAGTGTGGGTTGACTGCAGATTCTTTACTGTATTTACCACTGACTGGTAGTTTTTAAATCTTGAGAACCTAAAATAAGAGATAAGCTGGAAAAAAAAATTATCATTATTCTAGGTTGAAAAAAAAAAATCAACCTTTTAATCAACTTATAGAGAGTGATTTTATATCTCAAAGTTCTGTTCAGGGCATGTAGGTCAATTACTTGTTCAGTTGGATCGGTAGCTAAATTAGATTTATTGTGATTGTCAATAATTTGTAGAAAAGTAGGTAGGGAATATATTATCAGTGTCCTTCAACAGTCAGGTAATTAACTACATTTCTGAGAGATTTCAAGAGAATTTTCCATATTCCATGAGTTAAGTTCAGAGTCCAATCTGCCCTGCATAATCTGATTTCTAACTTAAAAGCATTATTCTAGTTCAATCTCAGGTTTCATTCTCCCCCCAAAAAAGCATTCATTCAAATTTTACCATATGCTCAACATTGTTATGGTAAAACAATGCCAATTATCCTACTTTTGTTAATAAAATACTCTCTGTGACTCTTCTAAAAGTTTATCCTGCATAAATTTCTTTAGTTACTACTAATTAGTCTTTCTAAATTGATAATATAGCTTTCCAGATTCCTAAACAGGGTACTGTGAATGTAACTAAATTTTTTCTTCATGTTTCAGAAGTTCATGAGCATTATTTTATTAAATTCAAATTCAACAAACAATTATGGGCATCTATAGTACAGTAATGTCCCCAAGGGCTATCAAATATACAGGTCTGTATCCTCCTAAAATTAATGGCTACAAAATAATTATGCTTTTCAAGCTCTGTTTTTCTGGTTCTCTTTCTCCCTTTGATATCAACTTCAGCTTGCCTCTTCCTTCTAACTTCATGATTAATGAATCTCTCTCCTAACCTAGGAAAACGGAAGGATTCCAGGGGAGCTGATGTCACCCCACTCACTTTTATAAACCAAGTCAATACAGAGGGATGGATAAAGATGTGGCACATATATACAATGGAATATTACTCAGCTATCAAAAAGAATGAAATAATGCCATTTGCAGCAACATGGATAAACTCAGAGTGTCATGCTGAGTGATGTAAGTCAGACAGAGAAGGAGAAATATCACATGACATCCCTTATATGTAGAATCTAAAAAGAAATGATACAAATGAACTAATTTACCAAACAGAAAGAGATTCACACACTTAGAAAATGAACTTCTGGTTGCCAGGGGGAAGGGAAAGTTAGGGAGTTTGGAATGGTTAAAGTGGATAACCAACAAGCACCTATTACATAGCACATGGAACTCAGCTCAGGGTTATGAGGCAGCCTGGATGGGAGGGGGGTTTGGGGCAGAATGGACACATGTATATGTACGGCTGAGTCCCTTCGTTGGTCACCTGAAACTATCACAGCATTGTTAATTGGCCCTGAAAGAAAGTGAAGTTGCCCAGTCGTGTCCGACTCTTAGCGACCCCATGGACTGCAGCCCACCAGGCTCCTCCGTCCATGGGATTTTCTAGGCAAGAGTACTGGAGTGGGGTGCCATTGCCTTCTCTGTAATTGGCCATAGCCCAATACAAAATAAAAAGTTCAAAAATAAATAAGCCAAGTCAATAGATTCCTAACTAACTACAGAGTGCTCTATTTCTCTCCTGTGGGGTCAAGTCCATGAGCTTCATCACATGTTTCTCTTGCCAAATAGTGTCAATACAAATCCAAAATTGTTGATACTAGGAATCTGGGACATGATGGAGTGCCAGGAATGCTGAATATAAATTATATACTTAAATTCAAGAACAAAATCCAATAGACAATAAGGGCATTCCTACACAGAGATATTCTGAGAACTAGTACATGTCTTAGATGTACTAGGGGAAAGGATGGAACTAGATACATAAAAGGAATCATTTTTATTAGAGCATCTACTAGTATATCTATTCCAAATCAGTATTATGGGGTGATTACTACTGGCCCCACTTACAAATGAGAAAGCAAATACGTAGCTTTTCAGAAAGTATAGTTCCAATCCCACAGTAAGTGTGCAAAGCCAGCATGTACATGCAGATCAGCCTGGGGACAAAGCTATTCTGATGCCAGGGCCCCATGTTCCAGCGCTCCGTCACACTAAAGCTGTCACACGTTTTCAGACTGTGGTGAAACAGGCTGATTCCAGATTGTTCATGACAAATGAGAACAGAGCCAGGAACATTACTCTCAAAGCATGACAGCTATTTCTATTTTAGGCTCCCTACCTATAGTGATTAATGCTGTATCAAGTTGCTTAAGCCAAAACACCATTTCACAAAAACCCCTTCGTGTAATGGCTATGCTTTTGAGTTCACCAAAAGAGGAGTGCTTGGCTCCTTGGACTGACTGGTTGGTGCCAGCCCTGATTCTCCATTTCACCCTTTCAAACCTTCACTCTCCCAGCACCTACAATGGTGCAAGGTCTAATTCCTGTAAAAAAAAAAAAAAAAAAACATATATATATCCCTTATCGAGGTTCTGCTTCTCTGATTTAACCCTGTCTATAAGACACTATGTAGCACATTTAAAAGGAAACAGGATTGGGGGAGTTCCAGAGGTGACGAAGGGCTGTCTAGTGCCCAGTGTGCAGAGAATAGGATGTGCCCGTATGTTGGCACTTTATAAGCTGTGGGTCATTTTGGTTGCCAAGGTTTTCGTAACTGCAAATGCAGGAGCTAAAGCATTTTTAGGTCAACGTGCCCTTTACAAATGCACTGCATGTAACTTAGTCGCTGTGCACCCACTGCAGCATCTGACCCGGCTCAGCTATGATGCCAGGAGACTGCATCTGCGACCTCAGCCGCCTCAGCTCAGACAGACAGAAAATACGTGGCTTCTGGCCCCAGCTCTGACCCCCTAATTAAGACACATAACTGTGCAGGCCTCGTTTCCTCTTGTATCATGAGAGGTGGAAGCCCAAGGAAATGATTTCTGAGGCGCCTTAGAAATAAATTTTGAAAGCATGTTATGAAAAGCAAATTCAAAGTCACTAGCGATTCCTAGCACATAAGCAGAAACTACACTCAACCAAAGAAGTTTATCAAATATATGGGAAAGGGATGATCCTAGAGAGAACAGGAGCCACTTATTGAAACCACTAATCCTCAGACCTGAAAATACATGGTCTCCCCTCCTGACTAGCACCACAGGAAGCAGATTGAGAATTTGTTGCTGCTGTTATTACAAGAAGCTCTCATTTCCAGTGAAACTCATCTACAGGTTGAGAGTCTCTTCGTTTCCCTGTTGGTATCACTATCTGATTTTGGTATCACTATCAGTTCTACCTATTTTTTGGTCTCCTCTGTGGCATTATTTGAGACAACATATATGATCCAGAGCAACAGTTACATATCTGAGGGAAGTGGATAGACAGGCACCTCCCTTAACAAGCAGCTTTCTGAACAGAATATTCTCAAAATAAAGCCTGAGGATCTCAGGGTTGAAAAGGACCTTAGAAATCATCTCATCCAGGGCTGCTCACACTTCAGCTCGGACCCTAAGTCTGAGCACCCCGCTCCCAAAACTGGTGCCAGGTTGGCTATATCAGAAACTCAGAAGTATCTTTTACAAATTCTTAGATTCTTATCTTCAAGAGATGAGTCTGGGATTTTTTTTTTTTTTTCCCATTTTTATTGGAGTTAGTTTCTACTATACAGCAAAGTGAATCAGCTATATGTTTGCATATAGTCCCTCCTTTTTGGATTTCCTTCCCACTTAGGTCACAGTAGAGCACAACAGAGTTCCCTGTGCAGTAAGGTAGGTTCTCATAAGCTATCAGTTTTATGCATAGGAGCAACAGTACCAATCCCAATCTTCCCTTACCCCCGCCCCCAGGACCCATACATTTGTTCTCTATGTCCGTGTCTCTGGAATTTTCTTTTTCTTCAGCTTGCCAGCTAATTCAAATTTGTTGCTAGGTTTGAGACTAACTCTCTGGAAGGACCATCATTAGGCATTTAAATTGTCATTACAGAACTTTTGGTGCTGATCAAGACAGAGCGAGCCCATTATAGCCTCTCCCATTGATTATAACTAACACCTCCGGAGAGAACACAATAGCAACAAGCTAAGAACTCTGAAAAATGAACAGTAGCAAGTAGATTGAGAAGGGAAGTCAAAATCTGAAGAGCAACTGGTATGGCAGTGAGATTACTTGGTTTTTCTTTCCTGTATCTCTTGGCTTTGATCCAAGGATGGGCTAAGTCCTGCAACTGTCCACCAGGTATAGACTGCAAAATAAATAAATAAATAAAAAGAAGCCCCCTTTTCTAACCGAAGGATCAGAAAGCGTGCTTGTCAAGCAAAGGAGATGGGAGAGAATCCCTTTTTCTTTTTCTTTCCCTCCCAGACCCCAATACGTCACTGTCATGATGGTGGCCGCACAGGTTGGGCACCTAACTCAAACAACCATGTCTCAGTTTACACAAAATTGGGAAAGGAAGGCCCAATGGTCTGAAGAGTGTGGCAGGATTCCTGTTGTTTTTCTCTCTTCTTTCTCTTCATATTGCCTAGGAAGCACCACAGGGGCTCAGAAAGTGCATGGGCTAAAGTTCTGGGGGAAACAGTGGGTTTCTAGCCAGAAGACTGCCAAAAAGGGCCCTTGGGAGCCAGAGAGTCAGGGAAGGTCCGAGGATGAGAAAGCTGGAGAAGGAAATCCATTAGTTCTGAATATGAACCATTACCAGTCTCAGACTCACTCCTGAGTTACACATTGCACAACATAGACCCAAAGAATAATGGAAAAGGTTTTGAAAACTAATGATATAAATCACTGCCCAAGGAACAGATAAACACCTGAATAGTGTATGTGTTGGGCAGAGACACAAAGCACAGCAAAAGCTTTGAAAACTGAACTGACATTGGAACCACCACTCTCAGAAGGCAAAACAAAACTTGGGGTATGAGCCTAACCGGGTACATTGCCTACTAAAATGAACAAACAAACATTGATGTTCTCTAGAGGATTTTAATACAACCCAGAGTCTCACAACATGATATTCAAAATTCCAGAATACGATTCAAAATTACTTGACTCACAAAAAAAGCAACAAAGAAAAGAGAAAATCTGCTCAATTCTCAAGGGAAAAGAGCATCAACAGACACCAAACCCAAGACAATCCAGGTGTTGGAATTATAAAGATTTTAAAGTGATGATTATAACCATGACCCATGAAGTTGGACACTCTTGAAATGAATGGAAATATAGCTGTTTTCACCAGAAAAAATAGAAATGATAAAGAAGAAGAAAGAAATTTTAGGCCCTTAAAATAGTTTCTAAAACAGAGAAAATTCACTGGATGGGCTCAATAACACAAACAAAAATTTGCATTCTCCAGAGATTTTAGAGGTACCCAGAATCAACAGAGAGATCAGAAACAGACACTTACAAATATGGTCCATTAACTGAATACAATTTTTTGATAAAAGTGCAAAAAAGTTTTAATGGAGAAAGAATAGTCATTTCAGCAAGTAGTGGTGGAACAGTTAGACATCCATACCCACAAGAGTCAACCTCAGCATACACCCTATGCCATATACAAAAATAAACTCAATACGGATAATATGCCCAAATATAAAGTATAAACCTTTCAAACACCTTAAAGGAACCATAGGAGAAAATCTTTGTTATTTTGAGTAAGGAAAAGTTCTTAAATACAACCCCCAAAACATCCATAAGTAACAAAAGACATTATTATTAACCTGGACTCCATCAAAATGAAAAATACAGAGTCATAAAAGGCTTTTGGGACAAAAAAAAAAAAGTCTTTCCACCATGGCTCAGCAGTAAAGAATTCACCGGCAACGTAGGAGACGAGGGTTTGATCCATGGGCTGGGAAGATCCCCTGGAGGAAGAAATGGCAACCCACTTTAGTATTCTTGCCTGGACAGTCCCATGGACAGAGGAGATACAGTCTATGGCATCACAAAGCACTGCACACGATTGAGCAACTGAGCACACGCACACACATTCATAAAAGGCTTTGAAAATGTTTTTAAAATGAAAAGAACATCACAGACTGGGCAAAAATATTTGAAAAACACATAACTGATAAAGAACTTGTATTCAGAATATATAAAGAACTCTCAAAACTCAACAATAAGAAAATAATCCAATTTTTCAAATAAGCAAAAGATCTGAACAGTTTACCAAAGAAAATATATGGATGGCACATAAAAAGATTTTCAACATCATTATTCACTGAGGAAATGCAAATTAAACCGCTTATTAGAATAACTGATTAAAATACCATTATTATAATGACTAAAGTTTTAAAATCAAGAAATTGATCATACCAAATGCTGGTAAGGATGTAGAATCTGGAGTTCTCACTTATTGCTGATGGGAATGCAAAATCATACAGATACTTTGGGAAACAATTGGGAAGTTTCTTATAAAATTAAATATGGACTTACTTTATGGCCAGAAATTCTCCTTGATTTACTCCAAAACGTGAAAAGTTACATTCACACAAAAACCTATATGCTGCTAATGTTTGTAGTATTAGTCGTTTATTCATTCTAAACTGGAAACAACCCAAACATTCTTGAAATTTACCCTAATTGGTATTCTCTGAGATTCCTAGATCTGTGGTTTGGTGTCTGACATTAATTTTGGGAAATTCTCAGTTATTATTGCTTCAGATATATTTTTTCTGTTCCTTTCTCTCTTCTGGTACATTATACCTTTTGTAGTTATCCCACAGTTCTTGGATATTCTGTTCCAGCTTTTTTCTCTTCGCTTTAGTTTTGGAAATTTCTGTTAGCATGTTCTCATGCTCACTGATTCTTTCCTCAGTTGTGTCCAGTCTACTAATGAGCCCATTAAAGGTATTCTTCATTTCTGTTGGTATTTTTGAATTCTAGCATTTCTTCTTGATTCTTCCTTGGGATTTCCATCTCTGGATTTCCACCTATCTGTTCTTGCATATTGTCTCCTTTTATCACTAAAACTTTAGCATATTAATCATGTGTGCTCAGCCACGTTAGTCGCGTCCTAAAGCTTGCAACCCTATGGACTGTAACCCCACCAGGCTTTTCTGTCCATGGAGTTCTCCAGGCAGTAATACTGGAGTGGGTTGTCATGCTCTCCTCCAGGGGGCATCTTCCCAACCCAGGGACTGAACCTGCATCTCCTGTATTGCAGGCAGATTCTTTACCGCTGAGCTGCTGAGCCATAGTTGTTTTAAATTCCTGGACTGACAGTTCTAACATTCTTGCCATATCTAAGTCTGGCTCTGTCTCCTCAAACTCTGTTTGTTGCCTATTGATATACCTTATAATTTTTGCTGAAAGCTGGATATGAGTACTGAGTAAAAGAAACCCAGTAATCATTCTCATGAAGGTCACTACTTGTAGGTTTCTGGTCCAATAAATTGTGATTCTCTGTATCCACCTATCTCTCTCTTCAATTTCAGGGGCAGTAGTCTTTCCTGTGATCTCAATTCTCTGATGAATATAAGAAAAGTTGTTGATTTTCAGTCTGTTCAGCTTTTAAATTGTTGTTAGAATGGAGACATGACTTCCAAGCTCCTTACATGCCATACTGGAAACCAGAAGTCACTTAGATATTCTTTAGCTGGTGAATGGAGGACAATGTGGTAGATCTATACAATGGAGTACTACTCAGCAATAAAAAGGAACAAACCTTGGATGGGTCAACAATATGGATGAATCTCAAATATATTGTGCTGCGTGAAAGAAACATGTTCCAAAAGGCTGGATATTGTATGATTTCATTTACACAGCATTCTGGGAAAGTCCCAGGCTTCCCTGACAGCTCAGTTGGTAAAGAATCCAACTGTAATACAGAAGACCCCAGTTCAATCCCTGGATTGGGAAGATCCCTTAGAGAAGAGAAAGGCTACCCACTCCAGTGTTGTGGCCTGGAGAATTCCATGGACTGTATTGTCCATGAGGTCTCAAAGAGTCAGACACGACTGAGTGGCTTCCACTTTCACTTTCTTTTCACTTTCATTGGGAAAGTAAAAACTTCAGGGTAGAGAACAGTTCAGTGGTTGCCAATGCCAAGGGATGGGTGTTGATTTGACTACAATGGGGAAGTACAAAATAATTCTGGAGGGTGGTAATGATTCTGTATCTTAATTGTTGTAGGAGTCTATGCATTTCTCAGAATTCATAAAACAATACAACAAAAAGTTTATACATTTTAAAGAATTTTTAAAATTGCCATTACAGCATCCCATCTACATTGTCTCCAAACTCTGCCTGAAGGTTTCCTATGATGAAGAATTTACTCTTTTCAGAGCCCACTGATCATATTATTAAAGAATTTCCCCAAAAATGTGCTGTGAATGGATTACAGGTTGTCAAGATATTAAATATCTCAGCCCTTGGGCAGGCAGGAGTCAGTGAACCACTCTTTTCCACAATGAGCTGTAAAAATTCTTTCATTTTCTATAATTGCCATAAAGTTAAAAAGGATGCACTGTTACTAGATTTTTTTATACATTGAAATCATATCAGCCTATCTATAATGTCTCTTCTTATTGGTCCTAATTTTTTCTTGAAACAAATGTATTGTTTCCTTATATATATTGACGCGCATCAGGTATTTGAAGATTTGCTTTACGTTTTCCTGCTCCCACCATCACCTGTTCTTCTCTGGTTCCTTGGGCTGTTCCTCATATGGCACATTCTAAGATTCTTTGTTACCTCCTGGAACATGATTTTTATTTTCAGTATTGCTTCCCAAACTCCAGAACATGGTATTCAATTTTCAGCTTAGCGTAAGATCTACAAGGAAAACATTTTTTTACTGAAGTTGGTCCCCTGCTACCTATCTTCCCATATCCCTCAGAAAATGAATACTGAAATCTTTCTTCGCAGACTGAAAATACTAATGTCTCATGATGTTCCCGTTTTGCGGTTTAACTGTACTGGCTCTATGGCCTCTACAAGTTCTTGGAGCACTATCAAATTCTAGTATTTGGAGACAACTCACCAGAAGGAATGCATAGACTCAAAATATCACCGAGCAAGTCAACAAGAACTACAACACAACACCAGCACCATATCTCAGCATCTATAAAAGGATCCGCATCTATAAAAGGATCCGCAGTTGCCACTCCATATACTTGGCCACCCCCCACCACCGCGTCATTCTGTAACTAAAGCTCCTTATTGCTCTGACCCCTTTCTTTCAAATACTCATCGGGCAAAGCTCTCCTCTCGTCCAGGAAACAGGAGACCTTTCTTGGGTTCCAGCTAATCCTCTTGGGAAACTGTTCCTCACTCACATCAACTCACCATCTACTTAACCCACATTCCAGCTGACAGACATTGCCATAATATAATACATACTTAGTCAGAAATAACTTTTATCTACTGTGGGTTTTGGGGACTTTAGTTTAAATCCCTTGGTCTATGACCTCAGATATAGCAAAAATGGATTTAAGAAATTAACCCACACATTTATGGGTATAGGATTATTTTTTACAAAGGGGGCAAGAATATACAATGGGAAAAAGTCTCTTCAATAAGTGATGCTGGGAGAACTGGACAACCAAGCATAAAAGAATAAAATTAGAACATTTCCTAACACCATACACAAAGATAAGCTCAAAATGGATTACAGACCTAAATATAAGACCAGAAACTATAAAATTCTTAGAAGAAAACATAGGCAGAACACTGTAGGACATAAATCATAGCAAGATCCTTTATGACCCACCTCCTAGAATAATGGAAATAAAAACAAAAATAAACCAGTTCAGTTCAGTTGCTCAGTCGTGTCCAACTTTTTGCAACCCCCTGGACTGCAGCACACCCAGCTTCCCTGTCCATCACCAACTCCCAGAGTTTATTCAAACTCATGTCCTTTGAGTCGGTGACATCCCACCTCCTAGAATAATGGGAATAAAAACAAAAATAAACAAGTGTAACCTAATTAAACGTAAAAGCTTTTGCACAGCAAAAGAAACTATAAACAAGGTGAAAAGACAACTCTCAGAATGGGAGAAAATAATAGCATATAAAACAATTGACAAAGGATTAATTTCCAAAATACACAAGCACCTCATACAATTAATTACCAGAAAAATAAACAACTCAATCAAAAACTTGGGCAAGAGACCTAAACAGACATTTCTCCAAAGAAGACATACAGATGGCTAACAAATAAATGAAAAGATGCTCAACATCACTCATTATTAGAGAAATGCAAATCAAAACCACAATGAGCTATCACCTCANAATAAACAACTCAATCAAAAACTTGGGCAAGAGACCTAAACAGACATTTCTCCAAAGAAGACATACAGATGGCTAACAAATAAATGAAAAGATGCTCAACATCACTCATTATTAGAGAAATGCAAATCAAAACCACAATGAGCTATCACCTCACACTGGTCAGAATGGCCGTCATCAAAAAATCCACAAACAACAAGTGCTGGAGAGGGTGGGGAGAAAAGGGAAGCCTCTCGCAATGCTGGTGAGAATGTAAATTGATACAGCCACTACATAAGACAGTATGGATATTCCTTAAAAAAACTAGGAATAACACCACCATAACACCCAGCAATCCCACTTCTAGGCATATATTCTGAGGAAGCCAAAACTGAAAAAGACACATGTACTCCAATGTTCATCACAGCGTTATCTATAGTAGCTGGGACATGGAAGCAACCTAGATGTCCATCGACAGATGAATGGATAAAGAAGCTGTGGTATGTATATACAATGGAATATTGCTCAGCCATAAAAAGGAACACATTTGAATCAGTTCTAATGAAGTGGATGAACCTAGAGCCTATTATACAGAGTGGAGTAAGTCAGCAAGAGAAAAACAAATATCGCACATTAACACACATATATGGAATCTAGAAAGATGGTACTGATAAACCTATTCTCAGGGAAGCAATGGAGATGCAAATATAGAGAACAGGGTTATGGACCAGGGCAGGAGAGAGGGAGGAGAGGGTGAGATGAATGGACAGAGTGGCATGGCAGCATACACACTGACACACGCGGAACAGACAGCCACTGGAAATTCGCTATATGACTCAGGGAACTCAAACCAAGGCTCCAGTGCTGAACTGAAACTCCAGTACTTTGGCCACTTGATGCGAAGAGCTGGCTCATTGGAAAAGACCCTGATGCTGGGAAAGAGTGAGTCATGGCAGCATACGCACTGACACACGCGGAACAGACAGCCACTGGAAATTCGCTATATGACTCAGGGAACTCAAACCAAGGCTCCAGTGCTGAACTGAAACTCCAGTACTTTGGCCACTTGATGCGAAGAGCTGGCTCATTGGAAAAGACCCTGATGCTGGGAAAGAGTGAGGGCAGGTGGAGAAGGGGATGACAGAGGATGAGATGGCTGGATGGCATCACTGACTCAACGGACATGAATTTGGGTAAACTCCGGGAGTTGGTGATAGACAGGGAGGCCTGGCATGCTGCAGTCCATGGGGCTGCAAAGAGTCAGACACAACTGAGCGGCTAAACTGAACTGAACTGAAACCAGGCCTCTGTAATAACCTAGAGATGTGAGAAAGTGTAGGAGGTGGGAGAGACGGGTCATATGTACACTTATTGCTAATTCATGTTAATGTATGATAGAAATCAAACCAATATTACAAAACAATCATCCGTCAGTCAATTAAAAATAAATACAATCTTCTGGAAAAAGAAATTGGGTTGAAGTCTCCCAACCCCAAGTCATCCCCTCAATGAATCTTTGAAACACACCCTGCAAGTTATAACTCAAATCTGATGACAGATAATTTTTGCAACTTCTATTTATAACTCCTAAATCAAGGAAATACAAATAAAAATGGTCTATAGGTTAGAAAGAAATTTCTGCATAAAAAGGATTTCTGCTAAACAATTTAAAAGTAGAATTTTGCTTGAATAGATCTATTAAAAATGAGACTGGATCCACAGAAGAGACCAAAAACAGAATAAGGATACAAGTCACAGATGGAAGAAAACATTTGCAACATATCTAAGAAAGGACTGTTATCCAAAATATACAAAGAACTCTTAAAACTTAACAGTAAGAAAATGAGCAACCCAAATAAAAGATGGGCAAAAACCCTGAACAGACAGCTCACCATAAAGACAGGCAGATGGCAAATAAATATATGGAAAGATGCTCAATGTCATATGTCATTGCTGCTGCTGCTGCTGCTGCTGCTAAGTCACTTCAGTCGTGTCCAACTCTCAGCGACCCCATGGACTACAGCCTACCAGGCTCTTCCGTCCATGGGATTTTCCAGGCAAGAGTACTGAAGTGGGATGCCATTGCTTTCTCCACATATGTCATTAGGGAACTGAAAATCAATACAACACACCTTTTGAATGGCCAAAATCCAGAAAACTGACAACACCAAGTGCTGACAAGGATCTAGAACAACAAGAACTCTCACTAATTGCTGGTGGGAATGCAAAATAATACAGCAATTTTGGAAGATGGTTTGGCAGTTTCTTGTAAAATTAAATGCATTTTTACCATATGCTTCAGCAATTGCACTCTTTAGTATGTATCCTCAAAGAACTGAAGACTTTTAAAACCTGCACATGGATATTTATAGCAGTTTTACTCATAACTGCCAAAACTTAGAAGCACTCAAGATGTCCTTCAGTGGAAGAATGGCTAATAAACTGTGGTACATCCAGACAATGGAATAATACTCAACGCTAAAAAGAAAAAAAAAAAAAAAAGAGCTATCAAGCCATGAAAAGACATGAAGGAAGCTTAATGCATATTATGAAGTAAAAGAATCCAATCAGAAAGGCTACATACTATGTGATCCCAACCACATGACATTACAGAAAAGTCAAAACTATGGAGGCAATAAAAAGTTCCAGAGGTTAGTGGGTAAAAGAGGTTGAATAGACATAGCAGACAGAATTTATAGGACATTGAAACCATTCTGTATGAAAATATGAATGTGGGAACATGTCCTTATACATTTGTCAAAACTCATAGATTATAAAACACCAAGAGTGAACCCTAATGTAAAACTACGGAATTAGGATGATAATGATGTGTAGTGCAGGTCTATTGATTCAGTCAATTGCACCACTCTGTAAAGGACACATATTGGAAGAGGTTGTTAATGTATATGAAATTCTCTGTACATTTCACACATTTACCATGAACCTAAAGTTCCTCTAAGAAATAAACCCAGTTAAAAAAAAAAATAGCATTTCAGAATATTAGAGGACTTTCAAGTTTCCTGTACACAAAAGGAAATTGTCACAGTGCCTAACAGGTTCCAGTGACATCACTTCACTCACCACCTTGAGGATTTCCTGTTCTCTTTGCCCCTGTGCCATAGTGTAGACTGCCTTCCCCAAAGACTTGAGTTAAAACCCCACCTCCAAGCATCTTCTCCTCCAAACATCTTCGTGTATGACCCGACTACTATATTCTCTCCATCTTTTTGAACCCATCAGATCAACTAATCTTTCTGAGGTCTTTTTCTTGGCCTTATGCATGGCCTTTCAACTTTAAAGGAGCAAAGCCCTAACATTCTGTCAGTAAGGAGTTTTTTTGTTAGTTAATTCTACTTTTTTTTTTTTTCTTTTTTACCCTATATCAAGAACTCTTGCTTCATAAAATATTTGGTATTATCTCTAATACATACATTTTATGTAATAGGGCCACAGTAGGAGAAAGGTGTTTCTATGACAATATAATGTCTGCTCTTGTTGCTAAAAGACCATCATCACACACAAAAGGAGATAAAGACTTACTTTCCCTAACTAGAAAATAAGAATGTTCACATTTTAGAATTGGAAGACACCTTTAAAGTCATTTTGTCCAGCATGAACTGTTGGCTGTGCCGTGCGACGTTCAGGATCCTAGCACCCCGACCAGGGATTGAACACTTGCCCTCGATAGTGAAAGCACGGAGACTCAGCCACTGAGTTGCCAGGGAATTCCCAGCATGAACATTTTGTAAATAAAGAAATCTGAAAGGGGGGCTGACTTGCCAAAGGGCACCCAGCTCAGTTCATGGCAGAGGTAAGACTAGAAACCCATTTCTGTCCATTCCAACCTGGTGCTATTTCCACTTCAGGCTGTATGGAGTGGCTACGTGCTTAAATAAGGCATTTCTTCTTGCTGATTTTGTGTTGTCTCCTTTGCTGTTTATCTAAGATCTGGAAGGAATTTAGCCCTTTTAAGACTTCTCAAAACCACTCAGTTAGATGAATAAATTCAACCAAAAATGTTCGAAAGCCTGCAGGTGCCAACACAGAGGACACAAAGATAAATACGATGCTCTCTGTCCTCCTAAGGAGTTCACCATCTCATGAGCCAAAATGACGTATGACAAACCAGCCAAAATTCCCTGAAGAAGGCATGTGAAAGGAGTGTTTGGGGGCCAGCACAGAGAGTGGCATATCCCACCTGGAAAGCGGCAGGGAGGAGGCCTGCACTGAAGAGGTGCTCATGGAAGGCCAAGGAAGATTCCACCCGAGGGGGTAGGTAAGGAGGGGAGGACATTCCAGGCAGAGGATGGAGTGTGAGCAGAGCAGAGAGGCACGATAGAGGGCTGGCTATTTTTGGAGAGGAGTGATTAGCCTGGAGAGGCTGGAAGATAGGATAAAGGAAAGTAGGGTGGTGGGAGAAAAGGTTGGAATGTTAATTCGCCGCTAGAAGAAGAAACTGAAATGCTATGTCAAAGTTTTTAATATGACTGCATACTAATGGGGTGTTAATGGGGATGGGGGTCCCTAAGTGGGAAGCTGCCATCCTCAGATCTGTGTTTCCAAAGACAGACATTCTTGTAGCAGCGTGAGAGATGGAAGAGAGGTGGGGAAAACTGAGCAGGAAGCTTCCAAAAAAAACAAGCTAGGCAAGACATCTGACCTAAGGCAGGAAGAGAAGCAGGGATAAAAAGAAAGACTGGATTCAAAAGCATTTCTATAGTTTATACAAGGGCTTTGCTGCCGGCTCAGTGGTAAAGAATCTACCTACAGTGCTAGAGAAGCAGGTTTGATCCCTGGGTCGGGAAGATCCCCTGGAGAAGGAAATGGTAACCCACTCCAGCATTCTTGCCTGGAGAATTNAAGCATTTCTATAGTTTATACAAGGGCTTTGCTGCCGGCTCAGTGGTAAAGAATCTACCTACAGTGCTAGAGAAGCAGGTTTGATCCCTGGGTCGGGAAGATCCCCTGGAGAAGGAAATGGTAACCCACTCCAGCATTCTTGCCTGGAGAATTCCATCGACAGAGGGGCCTGGGTGGGCTACAGTCCATGGGGTCGCAAAGGTGTCGACACAACAGCAAGAACAAATTGTTGATACATGTGAGCAGTGATAGATGCCACTCAAGCCGTGGCAGTCACTCCTAAGACGATCCCACTGATCCTCTTCTGAACCTCCATGTGTTCATCTGCATTTGTCAATTTGCTGGCCCCGTGAGACCCACCCAAGAGTTTGCACTGCTTTGGGTTCCTCCTAGTGGCTTTGTCCTGGCTGAACAGTGAATACAAAAATAGCCTCTACTGAACCCCGGGGACCACTGATGCAAATTAAGCCCTTCTAATCTCTCAGGGCAAGACGAAGCTGAGTTGGTGCTTTGGCGGCAGGGTTGCTCTGACCTGCAGGGTCCCGCCCCTGCGCTGTCCTCTCTCCCAACCACAAAGCGCGATTAGATCAGCTGAAACTTCCCTCAGGGCATTGGTCTGAGGCAGAGAACCTGGAGCAGGTTCTCACTTTACCATTTACTGGCTTTACCTCACCTCTCAAACCAAGTTATTCATCTGTTTAAAAAAAAAAAAAAAAAGGAATAATAGGCACTTCCCTGGTGATCCAGTGGTTAAGACTCCTCACTCCCAATGCAGGGGCCCAGGTTCAATCCCTGGTCACGGAACTAGATTCCACATGATGCAACTAAGACTTCACAGGCCACCACAAAGATAAAAAATCCTGCATGCCCCAATTAAAACACAGCACAGACAAGTAATAAATAAAAATAAATATTTTTTAAAAGAGAAAAGGGAATAATAACACCTATCTATACCCCCCCCCGCCCCCCCACTGCTTGAGAAACAGAGAAAGGGACAGAGAGAGGAGAACCACATCTGAGAGAGAATCAAACACTCCGTAATGTCTTTAAGCTAAAAGCATTATGTAAGGAACCCTGTCATCACTACAACCAGCAGTGATGTATAGTCATAAGAACAAAGAGGCCAGTAAAAAAAAAAAATCTGAATGATGCAAGTACATAAATTATTTGTTTCTCCAAGGCTCACTTCACTGTAGTGAAGATGACTATATATATATATCTTGGGGGAAAGGAACCATCTTGGTGCCCTTAACTGTTGCTTTGCCCATTTCTCTGCCTTTCATGAAAGAACCACATGGCCAGGGGCAACCTTTGAATGGCAGTTTTAAATTAACTCTCTCTTGGAAATAAGAACCAATGACAAATGTCAGACCACTGGTGCAGAGAGAAATAGTGAAAAGCCCTATTTACTCTAAGAATGTGGCTGACGTTGAATACATTATAGTCCAATTATGTTTCTTTTTCAGAGTGCTTTGGAGGAGCAGATGGAAGCTAAGATTCCCAGGCCTATACGTTCTCCTGAGTATTTTCTCTGTGTCTGACACGGTTTAGAACAGTGGTTTCCAAAGCGGAAGGGAGGCCAGCATGCTAGACAGCATGTGAAATACTAAGCATGAGAAAAAGAATTAGAACACTTATTTTTATGTTTTTTAGTGCATAATATGGAGTGTGTTTTATAGTATACATGACAGTAATATGTTGGGACTTCCCCAGTGGCTCAGAAGGTAAAGAATCCGCCTGCAGTGTGAGAGACTTGGGTTTGATCCCTGGATCGGGAAGACCAGGAATGGCCACCCACTCCAGCATTCTTGCCTGGTGAATTCCATGAACAGAGGAGCCTGGTGGGCTACAGTCCATGGGGTCTCAAAGAGTAGGACATTACTGGCTAACACTTTTTCAAGGAGTGTGTTTTAAATTGTGTATTACAGTAATACATCTATAATTTACATTATATGTACATATATGTGTGTGTGTAAGCCTATAAACAAAAATGTTTACTGAGGGGGCAATGATTCAATGAATCTGGGAACCAACATTGTAGAAGGGATTTGAAATTCAGTCTGAGTTTGAATTTCCTGTCTCCTTAGAGATCTGTGCTTCCCAGTGAATACTCAGTTTTTGGTTATCCTAGGAGAAGGGAAGGGAGGAAACAGCGATTCTAGTCCTGATATTGGCACTGACTCACTGTTGACTCTGCTGTGTGGCCTTGAGGGAGTTACTTAGAAGCTTTCAAGAGCTGTATTTATTTCATTCCTCACGCATGGGTATAGTAATGGGTATAGAAATATCTTCTTTACAAAGTCATTGAGGGAATTAAATAAAATACAGCTTATTCTGATTTAGGTATAAAGGCAGTGTTTTCAGGCGTGCATTTAAAATCGTCGTCCCATCTCACTCTCTTGCCTAATGTTCTTTGTGTTCTATGTTTCACAAGTGAGTCATTTATGACTATTCTGGGGGAACAATGGGGCGGGAACAGTGGGTTCTGATCCTTGTATTACTATTTACTCACTGTTGAGTCAACACTCAGCTAGCATTGATTGGACACCCTGCCATGTGTTCAACGCATGCTTAATATTATCTAGTCCTTGTAGAATCCAAAAGGTATTTGCTTCATTTTTCAGACGAAGAAACTCTAGAGCAGTGCTAGTTAACAGAACTTCTGCGCTAATGGAAACACGATATAGCTACACTGTCCAGGGTGTAGGCAGGAGCCACATGTGGGCAGTAAGTGCTTAGACTATGGCTACTGTGACTAAGGAACTGAATTTCTCATTTTGTTTAATTTTAAATAATTTCAACTCAGCTGCAGGTGACGATTGGCTATTATATTGGACAGTACAAAACTGGAAACTGTGGCGCCAGCATTCAGGTATAGGCAAAAATGAGGCTCTTATGGGCTGAATTGTTCTTCCCAAATTTCTGTCGAAGACCTAACCCCTGGAACCTCAGAATGAGACTATATTTGAAGATAAGGCCTTTAAAAGTAAAATGAGGTCCTATGACTGGGCCCTAAATACAACATGACTGGTATTCTTTTAAAAAGAGAAGATTCGAGCACAGAAACACAAGGGGAAGGCCATGTGCAAGCATGAGAGAAAGATGGCCGTCAACAAGTCAAGCGGAAAGGCCTCAGAAGAAACCAACCCTACTGACACCTTGATCTTGGACTTCTAGCTCCAGAATTGTGAGAAAATTAATTTCTGTTGTTTAAGCTACCCAGCGTATGTTTGTTACAGCAGTTCTAGCAAACTAATACAGAGACCTTTTCAATTATGTGTAAAACCCAAAATATTGTCATGGGTTAACTCTGGGGAAGAGAGTAGGATTGTGGGAGGGCACGTTCTTGGCCTTTGTGCCACACATACAGCTTGTGGGATCTTAGTTCCTGGACCAGAGATAGAATCTGTGTCCCCACCAGGGAAGTCCTGGGAGGGCACTTTTGCTATTTACCCCAAGTACCTCTTTATCATTTAGTCTTTCATAATAAATATACATTCTTGTGTTACTTGTGTCATTAGACTTTTTTTTTAAGATCAGAAACATTAGAGTCAAACCTAGATTTTCTGGCTCCAGAAATTACTCTACTATACACATTGCATTTCCCCTTGAGCAAACTAAATTTCTTTAGGCCTTAATATTTGCACTGATAAAATGAAAGTTGTGGGCTACATTTGTGACTTTCAAATTTTGTCTCAAAGAAATATTTTAGAAGCTACTTTGAAGGTTCAGAGAAAGGCTATGTAAGTAGATCACCAATGTTTTTCAAGCAGTAAAGTTCCTATTTTATTTGATTTATATATTTATGTCCCATTGGGGCTTCCCTGTTAGCTCAGTTGATAAAAAATCTGCCTGCAGTGCAGGAGGCCCTGGTTCATTCCCTGGGTCAGGAAGATCCCCTGGAGAAGGGATAGGCTACCCACTCCAATATTCTTGGGCTTCCCAGTGGCTCAGCTGCTAAAGAATTTGCCTGCAATGTGGGAGACTGGGTTTTATCCCTGGGTTGGGAAGATCCCCTGGAGAAGGGAGAGGCTACCCACTCCAGTATTCTGGCCTAGAGAATTTCATGATCTATACAGACCATGGAGTTGCAAAGAGTCGGACACGACTGAGTGACTTTCACTCACTCACTCACTATTTGTGTCCCATTTAACACTACTTATAGAAAATAGTATTATAATTCTAAAAAAGACACACCAAAGTCTGGAAGCTGCTTTTCCTAAATGACTTCTAAGTTCCTTCTAACTTGAACATCCTAGAGTACTTACCATTTCAATAACAAATATATTTTTGTATGAAAACACAGATTAAGGAAATCTCATATTGGGTTTTGCTGTATTCATACTTGTGAAATTATTACAAGCTTTTTTACAGTGAAGTATTTCATCAATTAACCAACAGCTTTGGGTCATGTAATTAACAGGCTAATACAACTGATTTGGAGGGCTGGATTTCACACAACTCTTGGTTGGGTATTCAGTTCAGTTCAGTTCAGTCGCTCAGTCGTGTCCGACTCTTTGCGACCCCATGAGTCGCAGCACGCCAGGCCTCCCTGTCCATCACCATCTCCCGGAGTTCACTCAGACTCACGTCCATCGAGTTCATGATGCAATCCAACCATCTCATCCTCAGTTGTCCCCTTCTCCCCCTGCCCCCAATCCCTCCTAGCATCAGGGTCTTTTCCAATGAGTCAACTCTTCGCATGATGTGGCCAAAGTACTGGACACTCAGCTTCAGCATCATTCCCTCCAAAGAAATCCCAGGGCTGATCTCCTTCAGAAGGGACTGGTTGGTTCTCCTTGTAGTCCAAGGGACTCTCAAGAGTCTTCTCCAACACCACAGTTCAAAAGCATCAATTCTTCGGCACTCAGCTTTCTTCACAGTCCAACTTTCACATCCATACATGACCACTGGGAAAACAATAGCCTTGACTAGATGGACCTTTGTTGGCAAAGTAATGCCTCTGCTTTTCAATATGCTATCTAGGTTGGTCATAACTTTTCTTCCAAGGTATTACCCACAAAACCTGGGATTTCTTTGGAAGGAATGATGCTAAAGCTGAAACTCCAGTACTTTGGCCACCTCATGCGAAGAGTTGACTCATTGGAAAAGACTCCGATGCTGGGAGGGATTGGGGGCAGGAGGAGAAGGGGACGACCGAGGATGAGATGGCTGGATGGCATCACGGACTCGATGGACNTTTTTTTTTCTTTATTCAGTTTTATTTATTTATTTATTTATTTTTTTACTTTATTTTGCTTTACAGTACTGTATTGGATTTGGCATACATTGACATGAATCCGTCACGGGTGTACATGACCGACCAACTTTTTAAAATGACAAGGTATGACCCATAAAGCTTGATGATAATAAAAATTCCCTGATCCAGCCCTGGAGTTTCTGACTCTTTCAGTATTCAGTTCAGTTCAGTCATTCACTCATGTCCAGATCTATGTGACCCTATGGACTGCAGCATGCCAGGCCTCCCTATCCATCACCAACTCCTGGAGTTTACTTAAACTCATGTCCATTGAGTTGGTGATGCCATCCAACTCATTGAGAATGGTGATGCCATTGTCCCCTTCTCCTACCCACCTTCAATCTTTCCCAGCATCAGGGTCTTTTCCAATGAGTCAGTTCTTTGCATTAGGTGGCCAAAGTATTGGAGTTTCAGCTTCAGTATCATCCTTCTAATGAATAGTTAGGACTGATTTCCTTTAGGATGGACTGGTTGGATCTCCTTGCTGTCCAATGGACTCGTAAGAGTCTTCTCCAAAACCACAGTTCTTGGATATAAACAAAAAATCTGCAGAGCCAACCATCTTACAACTTGAATGTGTTGCTAGATTTATGAAACACAAGTCTCAAAACTTTTTCTTCTAAAATATTACTATTATGTCTATATTATAAATTACTTTTAAATGAAAAATATTAAAGAATTTGTGTTTTAATTGAGAATAACTTATCTTTCAACCTTTACTTACTGTTGATTAGACTGGAAAATAAACTAAAAACAATGGCAAATCAAATTGAGTAACTCTTCCTCCAAAGAATTTTTAGCATAAATTGAAATAACATTATTAGGTGGATGGAGCTGAAGGAGCCCTCAGAACTCTTGGGTTTCTTAAATAAGTTGAGATGGATGAGCTCTGGAATGAATATTTTAAGTGCATTGAAGGATTTAACCATTAATATATTTTCTTTTCATTCCTTTGTTGTTGTTCTTGTTGCTGTAATATGAATTAGCACTTCACAATAGCCATTATTATTACCATGCTCAGCAGCAATTGCAAGGGATCATAATTCAAAAGATTAATGGCAAGTGCTCTGAAGATAGACTTCTTAGTTTCAAATCTTGGCTCTACTACAAAATTGCTCTGTAACATTGGGTAAGTTGAATCATTGATTTCTAGTTTGAAAATATCAGTATAAAATCATTATTTACCTCAGAGTCCTGGCAAAAATCACCTGAAATAATACACATGAAGTTCATATTTTATTGCTTGGCATGAAAAATTTTAATATATATTATCACTCTGATTATTATTATCATATTTATGAATTGAGTCACATTAAAAGAAACCTCAAAACAAAACTGAAGTACATCCTTTGACACTGCTGAATAACTAATACATACAAATTTCACTGAAAAAGTATTGCCTACAGAAAAGTCTATCTTCTCTGTTGTCCCAAGAGTATACTACATTAGCATTTCATTATAATTGTTAACAATAGTTTTGTATATTTTTTCTCATTCAGACTTTGTTATTAAAAGTATGCATACTACTAAAAGAATCACTTGTAACAAACAACAGCAGTCTTATCCCCCTTTAGCTGGCTAATATCACCATTTCTAAACAGAATCATCTTCAGCTACATGAGGTCCACATATAGCATGACACTGCTGGGCAATAAAAAGCATTGTGCAAGGTGGCATTATTCAAAATCATCTTTATAAACAATGGGAAGATTATAATTCTGTGGCCTTTAAAACTGTCTGTCAAAACACTGAAAACTTTTAGTGTCAGTTATAACTATATAGGAAAATGAAAAAAAAAATAAAAGTAATATTTAATTACAAATTTGCAATTTAAAACAGTAGAAACATTGAAACCAGAATTTTATTTAAATAAATCTTGTTGATTTGTTTTTTATTTTGGCTGTGCTGGGTCTTCCTTGCAACATGTGGGCTCTCCTTGTGGTATGTGGGCTTTCTCTAGTTGGGGAGCACAGGATCTAGAGTATGTGGACTCAGTAGTTAGGGCACGCATGCTTAGTTGTCCTGCAGTATGTGAGTTTTAGTTCTCTGATCAGGGTTTGAACCCATGTCGCCTGCCTTGGAAGGCGTATTCTTAACCACAGGACCACCAGCCAGAGTCCCGCATCAACAGTATTTTGAACCATACTTGCTCAGTGCAGTTCAGTCCAGTCGCTCAGTCGTGTCCGACTCTTTGCGACCCCATGAATCGCAGCACGCCAGGCCTCCCTGTCCATTACTGTCTCTGGGAGTTCACTCAGACTCATGTCCACTGACTCAGTGATGCCATCCAGCCATCTCATTCTCGGTCGTCCCCTTCTCCTCCTGCCCTCAATCCCTCCCAGCATCAGAGTCTTTTCCAATGACTCAACTCTTTNCCTATCCATCACCATCTCCCGGAGTTCACTCAGACTCACGTCCATCGAGTCCGTGATGCCATCCAGCCTATGTGGCTATTTTATTGGACAGTTACTAAGAGGCATGTACTTGACATCTTCATCAAGCAAATCTTAAAACAATCCCCATTTGACAGATGGGATAACTAAGGCTTGACAAGGATAACTGAGCTGCAATTCATACAAACAAATAAATGAAAGGGCCAGGAGCCAAAGGCAAGAAGTAGGACTGGAAATTTATTCATTGCTGTGCATCTATATTCTATTCAGTGCCTCACCCCAACAAATACTAAATACACATCAAGTAGCAGACATTGAGTTCAATCTAAAGACATAGAGAATGGGGACTTCCCTGCTGGTTCAGTGGCTAAGATTCCATGTTCCCAATACGGGAGGACCACGTTCAACCCCTGATCAGGGAACTAGATCTCTCATGCCACAACTGAGAATTCACATGTCACAACTAAAGATCCCACATGCCATAACTGAGACCCGATACAAGTCAAATAAATAATAAATATTTTAAAAATAAAAACACAGAATGAATAACAAATAACTCCTTATCCTTAACCTACTGAATCTATGGTTATTCAAATTTACTGATTGAAAGGAAATTTATATTCATTTTTTTCATTTGTATTCTTAACTCTTGACTTCCTACTTTTGCATTCCAGTTCCCTATAATGAAAAGGACATCTTTTTTGGGGTATAGGTCTTCATAAAACTGTTCAACTTCAGCTTCTTCAGCATTACTGACTGGGGCATAGGCTTGGATTACTGTGATATTGAATGGTTTGCCTTGGAAATGAACAGAGATCATTCTGTCGTTTTTGAGATTGCATCCAAGTACTGCATTTTGGACTCTTGCTGACCATGATGGCGACTCCATTTCTTCTAAGGGATTCTTGCCCACAGTAGTAGATAAAATGGTCATCTGAGTTAAATTCACCCATTCCAGTCCATTTTAGTTCGCTGATTCCTAGAATGTCAATGTTCACTCTTGCCATCTCCTTTGGACCACTTCCAATTTGCCTTGATTAATGGACCTGACATTCCAGGTTTCTATGCAATATTGCTCTTTAGAGCATCCAAAATCACTGCAGATGGTGACTGCAGCCATGAAATTAAAAGACTCTTACTCCTTGGAAAGAAAGTTATGACCAACCTAGATAGCATATTCAAAAGCAGAGACATTACTTTGCCAACAAAAGTCCATCTAGTCAAGGNAAAAAGTTGTCTTAAAGCTCAACATTCAGAAAACAAAGATCATGGCATCTGGTCCCATCACTTCATGGGAAATAGATGGGAAAACAGTGGAAATGGTGTCAGACTTTATTTTGGGGGGCTCCAAAATCACCGCAGATGGTGACTGCAGCCATGAAATTAAAAGACGTTTACTCCTTGGAAGGAAAGTTACGACCAACCTAGACAGCATATTAAGAAGCAGAGACATTACTTTGCCAACCAAGGTCTGTCTAGTCAAGGTTATGGTTTTTCCAATAGTCATGTATGGTTGTCAGAGGTGGACTATAAAGAAAGCTGAGCACCGAAGAATTGATGCTTTTAAACCGTGGTGTTGGAGAAGACTCTTGAGAGTCCTTTTGACTGCAAGGCGATCCAACCAGTCCATCCTAAGGGAAATTGGTCTTAAATATTCATTGGAAAGACTGACGCTGAAGCTGAAACTCCAGTACTTTGGCCACCTGATGCAAAGAACTGACTCATTTGAAAAGACCCTGATGCTGGGAAAGATTGAAGGTGGGAGGAGAAGGGGATGACAGAGGATGAGATGGTTGGATGGCATCACCAGCTCAATGGACATGTGTTTGAGTAAACTCCAGGAGTTGGTGATGCACAGGGAAGCCTGGCGTGCTACAGTCCATGGGGTCATAGAGTTGGACACGACTGAGCGACTGAACTGACGTCCTAGATCTGGCCTTGATCTCATGGCCAGACCTCATGGTCTGGCCTTGAACAAGTTAGGCGTCTGTTTCTTTAGCCATAGCATAAAGACTTGGTCTATTGGGACTTCCCTGGTCGTCAAACTGGCTAACACTTTGTGTTCCCAATGCAGGATGCCCAGGTTCAATCCCTGGACAAGGAACTAGATCCCATATGCTGCAACTAAGACCAGGTACAGCCAAATAGATACATGTATATATCATATATATATATATATATATAATTTATAAAAAGGAAAGCAATTTGTCTATTAAACCTCTGAACTTCTTGTCAGCTATCAAATTCTATCATTCATTAAGTCCTTGATGCTCGATCAAAACATATGTGCACTTCAGGCAGCGAGAAATTCGACCTCCAAAAAATACATGGGTTTATAGAGACTTGTCAAGACTTACCTTAACTAGGATGCACAGCCATGTTAAATTCTTAAGTTGTTGAAAAGGATAACAAAATAACTAAAAACTTTAGAGAGAAAACTTTTCCTCATAGGATAGCAGGCCATGAAGTGATGTGACTTTAATGATTAAGCTGACCTTATTTTCCCAAGCTGCTTTGAAGAGATCATCTAAGTATCGTTCCAGACACCCATCACTCTTATTTTTAGCTCTGAGTTTCCTTCACAAGAAGAGTGACCTGTGTCTTCGAGTTCCAGAGGGCGCCCAGATATGGTTCATGATTCATGTGCAGGTACTTTGCATTGATTTCCAGGAGGGTCAGGGGAGTGGGAGCCTGGAAAACTGATTTTAGGTGTAAAATCCTTTCTTGCTTTTGCTCCTGTTCCCACCACTTGATCAGAAATGCACCCTCCACAAATTGATCCCTGTGTGCCAAAGGCGACTGGCAAATACAACAAAACCCAGGCAATATGGTTCTGCAAGGGCCTTGCAGCTGGTGTGGGGGGAACGACGCTGAGGGCTTTGGTCACAAGCTATTTTCAGCCTCTGATAGCAGTTGTGTTACTCATGTCTCATTCACCCCCTCCCCTCAGGCTCCCTCCCCTTCCCTGAACCGTGGGCCAAGGCTGGTGACGGCCCTCATGTATTTAAAGAGGACGTGAGCCCCCTTATGCAGCTGAGCCGACAGAGATCACACAGACAGGTGAGTGGAGCGAAGGGCATCAGGTCTCAGGGTGGGCTGGCCTGGGGGCATACTGGGACTAGGAAGGGTCCATAGACTAAGGGTGTGCCTCATAGAGTAAGCGTGTATTTCTTTCAAGCGCCACCAGCCACTCTGGTTCCGTGTGAGGAGGGTCAAGTTATGCTCGATTCTGGGGTAGACCCCGTTGTCTAGAACACTCCTCAAAGAGTGATTAGCATTTGAGGGTGCAAGGAAAGCTCACAGAGGGAGAGTAAGGGATCATTTTTGGTCTAAAACTATTTTGATGGAATAATGTTTCTTATTGTCTTAGTCAAAAGGTGTTCATTCTAGTCCTAGGATCACATAATGAATGACGTGTGACTTTGAGAAACCTCCTGCCTTCAGGGTCTTGGTCTCATCTCCCAGGATCATTATGGAAGTGGTGACATTTTCCTAAACTGTAAAGCCCTGCACGAAGTGGTTACAATAGACACGATACAGCAGAAGCCACCTTTCCAATGCTTAAAATACAAAGATCTGTTCTTTTTCAAAAGGTATGAGTGAGTGACTCAGACTTCTCCAGTTCACCTTATCCTGTCTTGCACTTTGGTAAAACTCAAGAGTCTTTGATTTAAAACAGATTTTATATCCCAAGGATGTTCAGCAATAAGCTTGCTCTTAATCATTTGAAACTAATCAAAACAAGCCCCCCCAAAAAGACATGTCTGTGTTGAAAATCAATTAAAAGTTCTGTTTACTGGGAAGATCATTCCCAGCTGGGGCTTGAGGGGTGATTCCCATTGTTTCCTCTAGATTTCAGTACAGGATTTTGTTGTTACTGTTGTTGTTACATCCCAGTGAATGACAGGCATGAGCGTGACTGAGTGAGAAGCGAGTGAAAATGCTGTCCAAGGATCAGAGCCACCGCCTCTAATTCCTATTCCCTTCCCTGAGCCAAGGTGGTGACTCCTCAAGGAGGAAGGGTTGGCGAACAGGTCTGAGGACCCCTGTCTCTCTGCAGTACCGTTTACAATTCATTGCCATTGATGAGCTTGTACTGACCATCTCCTGAATGCAAGGAAAGGTGGGCATCAATACAAAAGGGCAGGAAAATGGGGAAAACCTGTGTCCTCAGTTTATAATATTTTGGGGATAGAACTGCAACGCTGGGTACATTCAGTTCATTGCAATGTATGTAAAACTTCTTTATGACCCAGAAAATGTCAGAGATTCTTCTGGCTTGACTTCAGTTCCATTCTGAACCAGTCAGTCCTTAAAAGAAGCCCTGCCTGTTGGTAGGGGTACAGGTGACCCCAAGGCTCAGAACCCTCTCAAATGGGCAGACAGGTGCTCTGCAGGCCCCCACACAAGCCGTCCACTGGAGGTGGAGGAGGTAGGAGATTGGGGGGCAGAGGAGGAGAAGGAAAGAGTGAGCAGGATCTTTCAACAGGCAAACTGCTACAGTCCTCCTAGAAGACGGGGAGACAGACTCTTGGGAGAATACAAATTCAGAAATCCTGGGGGACTTCCTTGGTGGTCCAGTGGTTAAGAATTTGCTTTCCAGTGCAGGAAATGTGGGTTTGATTCCTGGATCTAAGATTCCACATGCCGTAGGGTAACTAAAACTTTGTGCCAGCCTGTGTGCTGCAAAGACCCAGTGTGGCCAAAAAAAAAAGTTCATGTTTAAAAAAAAAAGAAATAAATTATTCGAACTTGAAAAAGGAAATAGAAACAAATGAAGAGCCTCAGCCATAGAGGCAGTTCAAATTCTAGCTTTGAATATCACTTCTCTGAGTTTCCATTTCTAAACAGTAAAAATTAAAGTTAGGCCACCTATCCCAAGGGCATTTGTTAGAAACAAATGGAATAAAGTATGAGAAAGTAGTGTGTAAGCTTAGTAAAACTGTACAAATAGTCAAGATTTTGGAGAAAAGCCACAGGGCCAAACCCCATGGGCTGCAAGAGGATTTCCTGCTAAGTACAAGTGTGTTAGTTGCTCAGTTGTGTCCGACTCTTTCTGACCCCACGGACTTTAGTCTGCCAGGCTCCCCTGTCCGTGGAATTCTCCAAGAAAGAATACTGGAGTGGGTTGCCGTTCCCTTCTACAGGGGATCTTCCCATCCCAGGAATCGAACCCAGGTCTCCTGCATGTGCAGGCAGATTCGTTACCACCTGAGCCACTACAAGTGTGATGACAGAGGTCAGAGCAAATAACAAGCTGATCAAGAGTCAGATGATTAACCTGTTTTACAAGAGGAAGGACACAGACAAGGAATATAACACACAGGAAACAGAACTCCTGAGGCAGGCAGACTTCCAGTTATGAGTGTGCCACTCAGATTTTCAGGAGTACTATATCCAAGAGCTGGACTTCACAGCCAAAGAGAAATGAGATGCCTTCAACTGTGAAGAATCACAGTTACTCACTGCAATAAAGGAAAGCAGGAGAAGAGACAATCATTGTCTTATTATTGGGGCCAAAGAAGACAGAAGCTTCTCTGAGCCTGACCGGCGACCTCATCATGGGAGAGGGGGAGGATCATGATTTGTCGGTTGTTTACTGACCTGTGCAGGTGTGGAATACAGTTAGCCAAAAATCACCAAAAGTCCTGCAAGACATCGTTCTTCAGAGCAAGTAGTGAAACTTCAAAGAAGCAAAGTAATCTCTCAGGGTCACATGGCTAGGAAGTGGCTGAATCAGGATGCACCCTAGGATACAACATGGTCTTTAAAAACAAATTATAAAGGTCAAGAGAGCCGAGTGAGTTTCTTTGAGTAACAGTCGGCCACATCTCAGACATGATTTCAGAAAAGAGAACATGACCCGTGCGCTACAGCCTTAGTTTGAGGGGCAGGTGTGTCTACTCTGTCTGAATTTTAAAAAGGCTGGGTTTATTTTTGTACTGGGATTAAGTGACTATGCTCCCCAGGCTTTGAGAAAGGGCCTCTGGAAGGGGGCCTCCATGCATCTCCTCAGAAGCTTCGCAGGGAGCGGCTGACCCTGAGTGTCCTGCCCAGGGGGAGCCATGGCCTCCCTGGGCACAGGGACTCTGGGCTCACTGCTTCCAAGTGCAGAGCACCAGCGAGGCCAGAGGGCACTGGGCACCAGCACTGCCAAAGTGGGGGAGTGGCTGACCCAAGGCACGGGCTCAGGACCCTGCCCGTGTGCTGCCCCTGGGGCCAGGCTTCACGACCCCCTGTCACCCTGCCCCCAAGGAGGCTTCATCTTTCTTGGGTACAGCACACTCTGAAGGCTGAAAAACAGAGTGGGTTCACAGTCTGAGCAGAAGAGCCATGGAGAAGGAGTGGGAGAGATTTATTTGAGAAAGCGTATTTCAGGGTCTTTCCTGGCGGCGCAGTGGCTAAGGCTCTTGTGCTCCCAGCGCAGGGGCCCAGCTTCAACGCCGGATTGGGGAACTAGATCCCACATGCCATAACTAAAGGTCTTGCATGCTGCAACAAAGGTCGCAGATCTGGCTCAGCCTAATAATTTTTTAAAAAGAAAAGAAAAGGGATTTTAAAACTGGAGATTAAAAACACTAACAGTAATAATGAAAGCAACTAAAATCATTAAACGCCCGCTATGTGTAAGCATTTATATATAGTATCTTTGCTATTACTGCTGTCTTATTTAACCAGAAACAACCTTCTAAGAAAAGCCTTCTCATCCTCTCTTTATGTACATGATGACACCGAGCTCAAAGGTTTGGAGTAATTTGCCCACAGTTGAATAGATAGTGTTTCTTGAACCCTGGTTTGGTTCTTTCCAAAGCCCTTGTTTTCCTACATTATCTGTTTTACCTGTATGAAGAAACTAAAGAGGCAGTTTTTAAGAGGAAATACCTCTGGGCAGCTTCTTTGCCAGGTGAGGTTCCAGTCACCAATTAGATTCCTAAATTGGTCTCAGGGCTTGAAGTACCCTTGAAAGGGCTTCACTACATTGCAGCCACTTGGCCATCCAGCCCAAGCTGTCAAGAGGGAGAAAGAACTCTCCAGTCCCGAAGGAGCCCTTTCCATGTGTGAGGAGCACTGACTCTACGAAAGTCCTTTATTTTACTGAATTGAATTCCGTTGCCCCGTTACTCCCACCAGTGAGTACTCTCTCTGCCCCGTGGAGAGATGACAGGTTGGTAAGACCCCAGTGCCCATCACCTGTGAAGTTCGGTTAATGGAGTTGCTGACCCTGGACCCCTCTCCAGTGTGTTATAAACAGGGACACGGGACACAGAATCAGCTTAACTGGGGTTTGAATTGTGGTTCTGCTGCTTACTAGCTATGGGACCTCAAACAAGTCACTTTAGCTTTCTGTGCCTCGGTTTTCTCATCTATAAAATGGGAAGCACAACATTTGCTCTACAAGGCTGTTGTATCAAAAGTAGTATATATAAAGCAACTTATACTCAGGAAACAATAAATAGTAGCTAAGGTTAACAGAAGAACACAGCTTTGGAGTTAGAGTCACCTAAGTTCCAACCTAGTCATGTGACACAAACTAGCCAAGTATGGCCAGAACCACTAGCCACCTGAGCAATGTAATTTCCCTAAGATTCCTTGTCTTTGTCTCTAAAGTGAATGTTGTAAGCACCTATCTTGAACAGTGGCTGTAAAGATTAAATGAGACTTGCCACAGGGCCTGGTCCAAGGGCTAGGCTCCAGACAATTTGACTCAATAACAATATGATTATATTAGTACTGATTATCACTTAGATTCCAGATATGTGTTTCTATGATCCAAAATCTTTGCTTCAGTCAGTGTAGACAATTTAACTCACTACATGGAATCAGGCCTCTAACAGAACAACCAACACTGAGATGAAAACAGCATTGTCACCGGCAATGTCTGCTCAAAGCCTGTGGCCTAAGGTTCCCTCCCTGGTTCTTTAATGGACCCCTAATGAAGAAAAAACAGAATCACTGAGCCCCTATTTTATCTACCCCAACTACTTTTGCCCTAAGGTATCACCTTTCGGCTCTATAGTTGGTAGTTTAAAAAAAGAAAAAGCGAGCATTGAATTAGGAAGAATGTGCCCAAAATGCACAGTATAGCAATATTTCTTAAAAATTAAGATAGATATGTGACAACTTAGAGTTATTGCAGGACTCATCAGCTTTCACATTTTATAATAGTCTGCAATTTCACTCAAACAACCACCATCCTCCCCAAAACAGTGAAAAAGATGAGACTATCATGACTATTTTAGAGAGAGACACTGAAGTTCAGAGAGCCTGCATGGTTTTCCCAGGCCACACAGCTTCGAAAAGGCCAGGCAGAAGCAGAACTCTGGCCTCCTGCATCTGGTTTATGCCCTTCTCCAGTCTCCACAATAGTGCATTCCCAGTATAATCTCTTCCACAGCATTATTCATTAAGAAATCCACCCAGGTAGCTCTCACTGGGAACTGGGTATTCAGGAGTCTGGAGTCCACCCTCTCCCTAGTTGACATGGCAGGGTCTGGCATTCTCTTTCATCCTCCTAAATCCCGTACTGTCTCCCGTTTTAATCCTGACTCACAGACGAGACCATCTCTGGGACTGGCCCAGGGAGTAGCGCCAGGTGATGTGATGGAGACTCTGATCTAGGTGACAAATGGGGCTGAGTGACGGCCAAGCCTATATTTGGTGTCCCACCTTCAATGACCCTTGCCTGTGCCAGGCAACGCTGATAAACAAGTGGCCCATCCTTTGGACCTTGCCAGAGTAAACTTGCACTCCAGGCCTGGCTCGGGGAATGTTGAGACACAGGAATTCCAAAGCCACGCGAGAGGCTGAGAAGGTTAGGTATGTAAGCCAAGACCTAAAGGTTCTTTCAAATCATAGTGACTTAATTAGCAGACGGTTATTCAGGTTGAATAACCTGAAATAAAGTAAGTAACAATGACTTACCATTGAACAGCTTCTCCATGCTGCTTTAAGTTCCATCATCTTTCCATGACCTTCACAAGGATCCTGTGAGGAAAGTGCAGGACATAACATTGTCATTTTTCACCCACTTTCAAGGCCGCAAGGTTAAGATTAAAGCCTGTGTCTTCCCATTCAGGCTGCTTTACAACTCACACTGCCATCTGGCCTTTGAGCATCCAAAGAAGAAATCAGAGATGTCTCTTGTGTTAAGCCCCCATAGCTACACTGCCATCTTTAGAAGTGGACCTGAGCACCTGTTTAATTGAATGCTTATGGATTTCTATTTTGTGTCCTGACGTCTTGAAAAATGTATGTCAGATATTTATGATCACTTAAAAACAACCTGTGCCGGCTCCATTACCTTGTGAATAGCTATTATCTGTAATCTTATACTTACTTTGAAAAGTACCATGTGTAGACAACTGCTGAACACACACACACACTCACACAATCCCCCTAAGAGGCATCTCTGTCTCCCATTAGATTGCAAGACATGCCAATGAAATCTTCATTGAAGATGTGAAATGAGAAATTTGACCTGGGGTTGTTTTCATTGAAATTTTTCCTGTCATTAATTTCACAAGTCACATTTCTAGATATGTATTACATTTCCTCTCTATTTTATATTATGTTGAAACTCAGGATCAAAATGAACGTCAGCAAAATTACATGATTCTACCCTTTTCCAAAAATGAATCATCTTTAGTCAGAGAAGGATGGATCTTGGAAAAAGAAGTTGGCTAAAATATTACCCCCAAATGTCTACTTTTTATGCCTCATCTTGTGTATACATGAGGTTGCAATATTAAAAATCTACTCTGTCCCTGAAAGTAAAATATAAACAATTTGAACTCTTTCAGGGTGTTTTAAGATCACCAAGCCTTTCTGTGTGCTCTTTTCTCTGCCTGAAATGTCCTTTTTCCTTTTCTCTGTCTGGTAAACTCTTATTCACCTTCCAGTCTCCATTTAGATGTGAGGTTTTCTGTGATCCTCTAACAACTCACTGCTTTCTTCCCCAATCTAAATGTAGGTAAGTGGGTAAGTCATTTCCTCCTTTAAATTTGCATGCTGCTGCTGCTGCTAAGTCACTTCAGTCGTGTCCGACTCATCCCAAAAGACTCTTCTCTGGTAGAGAGTATTCTGGTTCTTGCCTATCTTCCTAGATATCTTCCTAGAATGTAGGCTTCTCAAGGCTAGGGAATGGGACACAAAGTACCCATCTTTATAAGCTTTTCTGCACCTTGATTCCCTCACTAAGAAATTAGTGCAGTGTCTGACACATGGCAGAAAGTGAAAGGTGAAAGTGAAGTCGCTCAGTCGTGTCCGACTTTTTGCGACCCTGTGGACTATACAGCCCATGGAATTCTCCAGACCAGAATACTGGAGTGGGTAGCCTTTCCCTTCTCCAAGGGATCTTCCTAACCCAGGGATCGAACCCAGGTCTCCTGCATTGTGGGCGGATTCTTTAGCAGCTGAGCCACAAGGGAAGCCCAAGAATACTGGAGAGGGGCTTACCCCTTTCTCCAGAGGATCTTCCCAACCCAGGAATTGAACCAAGACTCCTGCATTGCAGGAGGATTTGTTACCAACTGAGTTATTAGGGAAGCCCAATACATGACACATGATACATTGACACATGATGCTGCTGCTGCTAAGTCGCTTCAGTAGTGTCCGATTCTTCGTGACCCCATGGACTGCAGCCTACCAGGCTCCTCCATCCATGGGATTTTCCAGGCAAGAGTACTGGAGTGGGGTGCCATTGCCTTCTCCGTTGACACATGAGAGGTGGTAGTAAATGCATGGTGATTAAATGAATGAATGAATGCAGATTTGACCCCAAGCCTTTCAATTAAAAATCGATTACTCTTGCCACTATATTGAACAACCTGAACTATAGAAATAGCACTAAAGGTTTCCTTTTTAAAAAAGCTTTTGGGGAATTTCCTGGAGGAGTGGTTAGGGGGCTTCCCAGGTGGCTCAGCGGGTAAAGAATCCACCTGCAGTGTAGGAGACAAAGGAGACGTGGGTTCAGTCCCCAGGTTAGGAAGATCCCCTGGAGGAGGGCAAGGCAAACCACTCCAGTATTCTTGCCTGGAGGATCCCATGGAGAGAGGAGCCTGGCAGGGCCACCAGTCCATGGGGTCACAAAGAGTCAGGCAAGACTGAAGCAACTGAGCATGCATGCATCCCAGGACTTGGTGCTTTCACTGCTAAGGGCCCAGGGTTCAATCCTTGGTTGGGGAACTCAGATCCCACAAGCCTCATGGTGTGGTTATATTTTCTAAGATTTTATTGGATAAAAAGAAGAGCTTGTTTCTCTGAGAGGAACGGTAGGATGTTTCTGGCTAACCTAACCTGTTTTTGGAAGCGAGGAAAGCTCCTTGTAAAGCATTTAGATGGAGAGTTTTCCTTTTGTCCTAGTATTGGGTTCCATGATCTGTTTGCTATTTACCTTCTGTTTCTTAGCAAAACCTGTCTCTGTTATGAGGCTGGAAGACACAATCCATACCAGGTGACCCAGGAGGCTTAGTGTTAATCGCCAACTATTATAAGAAGGTGACTGGCTTCCTGGAAGGGAAGAAGAAAGTTGAAGCAGCCACTTGGAATGGTCTAACAGTGCTTGGTGCCAATGACGACACACTAGGCTTCTTACAAAGCAAAGGATCCCAGAGAAAATTCAGGCCCCTGGGACTGACAGGATTTCAGAGATTTCACTGAGCATTGATAGCTTTAGTTCCACTCTGGGGAGATTGAAAACTGGATTCATTCTTATACACAGACACAGAAGGAAAGAGAAAAAAATTCTTGCTGTCTCTCCTAACCTGGTATCTCTGAAACATAGTTCTCTAGTGAGGGGACAAGGGTGGCCCAGGGCTGGCTGTCAGCAGCTCCTGGCAACAGAAGGTGCTTAAAGGATGTGGGCAGACTCACAGGAACATCACCTGGCTCCTGGAATCACACCTGTCCCTGAGAGCAGTGATAAGTACCTTCCTGCACATCCTTCAAACAACACTGTGAAGCAGCAAAGAAAAGGACTCTCTTCATAGCATAGGTGGGAAAACAGATGTAAAGAGACCCTAGTTCACTTCCATGCACACGGCAAGTTGCTGGCAGCCCTAAAGGCAGGAGGTAGGTTTCCCAACCACTGATCTAGTGTGGTGACAACATAGCTCATTGCCTGGGCAATGATATTTCTTAAAAAGGAATTAATGGGTAGATGAAATGAATCTGAAGAGAGTTTTAAAATATTACACATGTATATATATTTTTACCAGGTGGCACTAGTGGTAAAGAACCTGCCTACCAACGCAGGAGACCTAAGAGACATGGGTTCGATGCCTGGGCGGGGAAGATTCCATGGAGGAGGGCCCGGCAACCCACTCCAGTCTTTTTGCCTAGAGAAACCCGTGGACAGGGAAGCCTGGCGGGCTACTGTCCATGGGATCACACAGAGTCGGACATGACTGAAGTGACTCAGTACACACGCGAGATCAGTGAAGGCTTTGCGAACCAAAGGGTGCTTCACTCCTAGCAGCATCCACTCATCCTGGAGCCTGAGACATGCAGAATTTCCTCCCTTCCTCAGATCAACCAAAACAGAATCTGCATCTTAGCAAGATCCAAGGTGACTCAAGAAACACTTGGCTAGATAAGATATGGTTTTCATAGGTTATTCCCACTTCTGATGGAACAGTTTAAAAAACACCTAGATGGAAGGAAATAACAATACTGAATATTTGCATACAATTTCAGATACACAAAACCAGTTAATCCATTCTTTCTGAGAACCCTGTGGGGTACACAGAAAGAGGGACTATTAATGTTTAACAAAAGAGGAAACAGACCCACAGTGGCAAAGTGACTGGCTCGGAGCTTGCTCTGAGTGTCTGAGCTTATCTGTTGACTTACATACAGTAACCATGTGCTGAGTGAATGAATGAACCACCAACAAACTGGGGCTTGATCCCGGTCTGCAGACCACAGGGCTGCTAAGGATTGGTTTTTTTTTTTTTTTTTTTTATTGAAGTATAGTTGATTTACAATGTTGTGTTACTTTCTGCTGCACAGCAGTGAATCCATTATAAATATATCCACTCTTTTTAAGATTCTTTTCCCATACAGGTCATTACAGAGTATCGAGTGGTGTTCCCTGTGTTATACAGTAGGTCCTTATTAGTTATCTATTTTATATACAGCAGTGTGTATATGTCAACCATGATTGGTTCACTCTGGAGGCCACCTAAACTGAGGGTATTTGCTTTATGTCCTGCTAGATTTGACCTTGACCTGAGAGTCTTCAAGATGCCAAACTGGGGTGGAGGAGCGAAATGCGGAGCCTGTGAAAAGACCGTTTACCACGCGGAAGAAATCCAGTGCAATGGAAGGAGTTTCCACAAGACCTGTTTCCACTGCAGTGAGTTGGATGTGAAC
This sequence comes from Oreotragus oreotragus, assembly GCA_006410675.1. Taxonomy (NCBI): domain Eukaryota; kingdom Metazoa; phylum Chordata; class Mammalia; order Artiodactyla; family Bovidae; genus Oreotragus; species Oreotragus oreotragus. The sequence goes on from SJYX01011109.1 coordinate 735,028, forward strand.
ACCATGACAATCCCTCAGCGTACAAAGGGCACGCCAAAGCTCACCCTTAGCCACAGATACTGTGTATCAGCCCTTCTCAGCTGATGGCCCTGGGACCCACAGCATCAGCATCCCCTGGGACCTTGTTAGGACTACCACGCTAGGGCATGGCCTAAAGAAGGGACGGTGCTCTCCCAAGCACCTACTCTCCAACCACGTGCCCGGCTCAGAGGCAGTTTCCCTGCAGCTCAGAATCAAAACAAGCTCCCAGTGGTGAAAACCCTGACCCCGGGGCGATATTTACAAAGTGTGACTTGGCAGAGAAAGGAAGCCATCACTTATCTGCAGCCAGGGTGGACTTGGCTCAATGGATTGTTCCCACAGGCCAGCGGTCGCTGAAGCCAGCTGCAATGGGCCTTTCCTAAGAAAAAACTAGTGTCAGGCGAGGGGATGGCAGGGGCTGATTCTGAAAGGATCAGAAAAGGAAGAATTTGGGGCACCATCAACTTGACAAGGGGAATCTTTACCGTCCCCTGCTGGACACAGTTTCACAAATGTCAAAACTAGGGGGACATTTAAAACTCTGTGGTCCACCCAGGAGTCAGGCTCTGCCCAACTCATGTAACTCTGGACAAGTCATTCTCATCTCTAAGCCTGGGTTACAGGCATCTGCAACAGAGCCAGGAGCAGAGTCTGTACCTTCAAATCCCAGTCTAGTCTCCTCAACCCGACTGCCTTCTAGTCTCCTAGCAGCTTTTCCCCATTTTAGGAGAGCAGTTCTGTTTCGGGCACTTACCTTCTTTGCTTCCCTCCAGTAGGTCTGGCTTAAGGGTTCGTCTTTACTCGACATTTGGCAGACGCTCTCCTCGCCTAGTGCTCCATCCACTCCTATGTCCTACCCAGCAGCCACAAGGCATCATGCTGCCTCAAACTGTTTCAAACAGAACTTCAAGGGTTTTGCTCCTTCTGTTAGGGCACAGAGACCCTTCATCCTCCAGTAACAGTAATGTTTTATCTGCTGCAGAAGTTTCCATTATCCTGTACCTCCCACAACAAACATAATTCTCACCGAGGAACAGGGGAAAATGGTGCTGTGATTGGATTGGCAAATTTACTAACGTTTTAGGTTTTAATGATGGGGAGTTAACTTTAAGTCATCATACACATCCATCAGATTCACCATTATCATCACAATTATCCAGAAGTCATTGCTCAAGAGGATTTATTCCCTAACCCTCTGACATCTGTCCAAAAATAGCGAAATGTTCTTTTAAAAGAGTAGGGATAAGAAATACTGGAAAGAACATTGGAACTGGAGTAAAAATGACTAGGGTTTGAGTCTGAACCCTGCCATGTAACTGTGTGCCCATGTAAGTCATTTCACCATGGTGACCCTCAATTTCCTCGTTTATAAAACAGAGATGGTTATGCCTGACACACAAGTTGTTATAAGAAAGCTGGGTTCTTCACCTCAAGTCCAGTTCTCTAGGCGTTTATTCTTTCATCAACTTGGATATCTGAGTGGGAGCAGGCAATGATTGCAATGCTTTCCATGGTGAGAGGTGTCTTGATTTTCCCAGGAAGCAGGAAGATGCCCTGTTTAATGGACCGTGTCGAAAGGATGTAAGCATTTATATCCCTTTCAACCCTTGAATATTCTCCTTAGAACTCGCAGGTGGGATGGGGATCTGAGCAGGTTTCAGCAGTGGTGGACAGAAGGGTTCTGGAGTGGAGCATGCTTTTCTATAGTTTCATCACAAGACTGATCTGTCCATAGGTCACTCTGTAATTGCTGGAAATAGAGGCAAAGTCTACCTTAGTCTGTCCCTTGGCCAGGGTTCTCCAAACTTCTAGACAAATCTTAATCCTCCCTACCAGCACTATCCAAAAAAACCTATAATGCAAGCCACATATGGAAAATTTTTCTAGTAACTCTATTTTTAAAAACATAAAAAGAAACAGGTGAAAATTTTAAACATTCAACCCAACATATAAAAAATAATAATTTCAACGTGTCACCAATACATACATTATTACTTCATGTGATGGGCAGGTGGCTATGGTATTGCACAGCACAATTCTGCTGCGCCTGGGTGTGAAAGTTGGTCAGAAGCCAGGGAGTGGCTACAGAATTGTTTAGGACAAGACAGGGCCCAGGAAGTCCTGGAGTGATGGGAGTGAGCACTGGAGTAGGGTTAAAGGGATCTGAGGCTGGCTCTGCAATTTACTGCTGTATAATCACGGACAAGTCACTGACATTCATGCATGCATCCATGCATCAATTCACTCACTCATTCACTCAACAAATGTTTACAGAGGACTAGGCTCTGTGGTGTGTCCTGGGGATATTAAAACAGTTTTTCCCTCAAAGAACTCAGTCTCTAACATCAATAAATATTCAACAGGTTGTTCTGGAGATTAGGAATGACAGCGATAAGAAGGGCAGAGATAAGTATATACTTAATACGCTGAAATATAAGGCATTTCCCCCCCAAATTATTCCTCACAAAAAGGGTTCACCTTGGCTTCAAAGCCTTATAAAGTCTCTCATGCTACAGGACAGTGTCTCAGTTTATTTAAACTTTTATAATCAGAAAATTTAACGCACATAATATTGACATAATTGTTTAATGAACTCCCATATGCCTGTTTCTCCAGACACATAAATACCAACCTCTGGCCAAGCCCACCTCTTCTACCACCGTATCTTCTCTCTCTCTCGTATTCAATTACATACTTAAAAAAAAAAATAAATTACCATTTGAGAAAGGCATATTAGCTTGAAACAATCTCATTAAACGTTGGATTGCTTGTAGAGGTCACTTAATGGAACTGGTTTTCTAAAAAGGAGGCAAACAAATTGAATGCACGTGCATTATTATTCCTGGGGATGTGACCTCACTATTATGAGCCTCTGTATCACCATAAACAGTCTTTAAGGCTCATCATTACAATGTGATACAGCAAGGTATTAAGCTGTGGAAATCCTATACTTTTAAAGCTGCCCTAATATTATTGTTATTAGGTACTTCTTCTTGAGACACAGATTTCAAGGTGACAGCCTCCTGCTCAAGGAGACAGGGTTGCCTCTCAGATACAGACAGACGTGGGGATGAGCTGCTCTGGGGAGCTGGGTCAGCTGCCTCAGGAAGACATTGTTGAGAAGGAGAGGTTGAAGCTAAAGATGCAGAGAAATAATTTGGATGCAATTTGTTTCCTGAATTTGTATAAGAGTAGAAAAAAGTTAATGTCTCCAAAGCAATATATTTTTTATTTATATTGTTAAATATTATAAGTGGGTATTTGACATCTTCATTTACATCCTTAAACACTTATTTATTCAAGTCGACAAAAGTTTTTCTATCAATTGAAAATTTTATTTAGTAGAAGATTTTCTATGAATCTTCTTTTTGGAAAAACGGTCTTATGTACTATGTATAATATATGTAGTTACTATACTAATGTAAAGTATCACCCATACTTTATATTAGGTGATTACAGTGACTTGAGTCAATGGAGGCCTAAGAGCAGGTCTACCCTTTCATTACGACCCCTGCTTCCTGAACTGGATCAAAAGTAGTCTCAGCAGTAATTATCTCCCTGAATATCACAGTGCTCTTCAGAGTCCATTTTAAATAGAGAAACTGCTCAGTGCTGATTCTGAGGTGATTAAGAAAAAAATAAGTTCCTCCCCTGCCTCACCCCCTGCTTAGCCCCATAGATAGACACTCACACTTCCCGATGTCATTTGGGGTGAGACGCTCAAGGACCACACACTGGGTTCCAGTCCTGGCTGCCACCTCTTTCTAGCTCACTGCTTCCCTTCTCTGTGCTCCCATTTCCTCACCTGTGAAACAGGACTGTTTTGGAAATCCACACCTCAGGGCAGATGCACAGGTCAGGAATCAGAGCTGTATGCTCGGCTTGGGGGGCGCCTCGCGCTGGAACCTTTGGTCCTTGGCAAGGGGGCCCTTGCGCTAGTGGCTCAGGGCAGGGGGGAGGCTTCGCAGCCCTAACTCCCTGACCCTCCTCCCCCCGGCAGTGGCCTGCAGGAAGGCGCTGGACAGCACCACAGTAGCCGCTCACGAGTCAGAGATCTACTGCAAGGTCTGCTACGGGCGCAGGTACGGCCCCAAAGGGATCGGGTACGGACAAGGCGCTGGCTGCCTCAGCACCGACACAGGCGAACACCTGGGACTCCAGTTCCAACAGTGAGTTACTGCCCCGCTTCTCCCTGCCAGTAAAGCCCCAGCTCTCAGGGTAGCTCATTCTGTTCCCATGGCAACGTCTTCTGGAGATGGGAGAATGGACCCCACTGTTGACTTGCCAACAACAGGAATACTCAGTCTGACCAAGTTCTAACAATATGTCATCTCTCCGAAGACTCTCTTTAAATTATCTGCCTTTCTAAAGGGCAATTACTTCTATACCATAGCTCTTGGTTTATATGTCAAGAGAAAACCCAGAATGTACAGATGTCCTATTGTTTGACCTTTGCAAAACTGCATGGAGTCTCTTTCCTTCCCCTTTGAGTATTTCCGTGTAAATTACATATAGATGGCAGGGACGCAATGGCCCATCTCTGTGTGTTTGTCGCTGAAAGATCTCTCCCCTTGGGTTGTAAGATGACTAATGTCTGCATTGTAGGGGGGAGTGGGTCTGTGGGGATGGACTGTGCTGAGTAAACAATCAATTATGACTGTTCTGCGGGTCTCCTAGCTGCCCTGTCTGTTACCAGGACAGTGTTGAGGTTTCCCTAGCATTATCCTAGGGAAGCAGGGATTTCACACTGTGCCACCTCCATCTACCAGTCTGTTCTACTTGATGATCACGCTGACCTCCAGCCCAAAACTGAGTATATAGACTGACAGTCACTGGCCTGCAGCTGCCGTCTGGCCAGCTGGTACCCGGGCTCAGCTCTGCAGTGGAACTGGCAGAAAGGCCCAGCCCATGGAGGCAGCGTCCCCCAGAGATCAGTGAGAACATCTGAAGAGTCATCTGGTCCCTTTCAAAGAGCGCAGCCCATGGTAGAGCCTGTAAAAGCGCAGGGATGTGTGATTTACCATTTAAATTTCTCTCATCACTCAACTCCAACTGGAGATGCTATTTAAAAAAGAAAGATGCTACCAGCTGCAATCTCTGCTTCCCATTACTCAAAGCTCATTTTTCTATGCTAGGGCTTTTTCTGGGGTGCTGCACAGACAGAGAGAGAGTCTGGAGACCTGGCTTTCGTCCCGGGTCCACCAGTTAAGAGCTGCTGACCTTCGGCACTTACTCCTCTGGCCCTTACTCTCCAGCTACTCCTACCTACTCTAGAGGGTTATGATGAGACTCAAACGATACATGTGCAAGGAAACACCAAACGATAAGGACACGCAGGGTTATTATTGTGCCTCTATCTTAGACATGGCTCTCAAGAGGGCAGGTGACCTTTGGATGCAGGGTGACAATCTGAATTGTGACAAGGAATGCATCAGCTCATTGGACTATGGTTTGTTTAGTATCAACTGTCAAGATGCTCTCTTGACTTGTAATATTTTTACTCCTTTTGGAAAGCAGACCTGTGGGTTTCCAGATGGTACAGATAGCCCTAAATGTGCAATCAGGATAATAACACAACAGCAATAATACAAGCTGCGTACATGGAACACTTGCGAAGGCTTTACAACAGAAAGGAAAGGTGTAAATGAATTCTGGCTAACATTCATTAGCCCTTACAGCATGCCAGGCAGGTGCTGCTCTAAGTGCTTTAGTTACCTGGCCTCATTTAACCTTCTCAACAGTGAGGAAGGTTACAGTGGGGAAGGCACTGTAACTATTCCCACTCTCAGATGAGGAGTCTAAGGCACAGAGAAGTTTAGTAACTTGCTCAAGGTCACACAGCTCATACTATTTGCCAAGGGAAGTCTATAGATTTCATTCGTTTGTCTATTTCCACCAGGTCCCCAAAGCAGGCACGTTCAGCCACCACCAGCAGCAACCCTTCCAAGTTCGCAAAGTTTGGAGCATCGGAGAAGTGCCCTCGATGTGGAAAGTCAGTCTATGCTGCTGAGAAGGTGATGGGCGGTGGTAAGGTAAGGACTTCCACAGGAGCCAGATGGGGATGTGTCCACCTCCACCCCTTGGGTTGGGAGGAATGAGAGAAGGAGGCAGACCCTCCTTAGCTCCCAGGACCACTTAGGAGCCACTCACCCTCACCTGCCTTCCTGGATTCTGACAGTCACCCTGCAGTGCCCTAGGAAACCGGAACTAGTGGAATCTGATGCAATATGCATTAACTCACTAGAGGGAAGGCACCTAGCCAGGAGCTCTGGAGATACAAAGATACACAAGCTCTCTTGTCTTCAGTGTCCACAATCCTTCCAGAAAAGTGTCAGTTCTGGAAGCTGAGGCCACTGCATAACTCAGCCTGCTCTTGGCGCCACACTGCTGCACACAGCTAACACCTCACAGCAGCTACAAGTATCCTCACTCAGAAACCCTGTGGCAGCAGGGAGAGTCCTCGGCATCTGAGACAGTAACTCACACTTGTCCACAAGCTCCAGTTTCAGGCCTGAAGCCAGGGTGTTCACCCAAGGATTTGAGCCCGAAGACAGACAAAGATCCTGTTTATACTAAACAGGGGGAGGAAGGCCACAGAGAGAGTCTGACTCCAAATACAGGGACTGTCTCCACCCCAGGACTGGCCACTTAAATACAGGTGAGGACCCTGGGCTATGCACGGGAGACATGCAGACACCCAGACGGCAGGCAACCTTCTGGGCCGTCTAAGCCACACAACTTTCTTCCATCAGAAATACAAGGCGGGTACCAAAAAGACTACACATACCAAATGCTAGAGAGGGTGTGGAGAGAAGAAAACCCTCCTGCCCTGTTGGTGGGAATGTAAATTTGTACAGCCACTATGAGAAACAGTAGGGACGTTTCTTAAAAAACTAGAGTTACCATATGACCCCACAATCCCACTCCTGGGCAGATGTCAGAAAAGATGAAAACTCTTAATTCAAAAAGATACATCCGCCCCAAAGTTTATTGCAGCACTATTTATAATAGCTAAGACACAGAAGCAACATAAATGTCTACCGACAGAGGAATGGATAACAAATGTACACACACATATGCAATGGAATATTACTCAGACATCTAATGAAATAATGCCATTTGCAGCAACATGGATAGACCTAGAGATTATCATACTGAGTCAGAAAGAGAAGGGCAAGTATTAGAGCATATCACTTACAAGTGGAATCTAAAAACATGTTACAGATGAACTTATTTACAAAACAGAAATAGACTCACAGACACAGAAACCAAACTTCTAGCTACCAAAGGGGAAGGGTGGGGAGGGATAAATTAGGAATTTGTGGTTAACAGACACACACTACCATATATAAAATAGATAAATAACAAGGACCTACCTGTATAAACATCAAGGGAACTATATTCTGTATCGCATAACTTATAACGGGAAAGAATCTGAAAAAGAATACACACACACACACACATATCACTTTGCTGCATACCTGAAACCAACACTGTAAATCAACTTGCTCCAGTAAAAAAAAAAAAAAGAGGTACAGAGTTAAAAATGAGGCTGAATTCCCTAGATGATGGCATATTTCTTTGCCTTTTTTTTTTTCATTTTATATTATGTTACCCACTGCCTCAAGTCCAAGTTCCCCTCTCTCCAGTTTATTTTTTGATCTTCTAGAAAGAGGAATCCTTCTTGTATTTAGTCTGTTCTGAAGGGATATATATGGAAATCACTTTGATAATCCAGCTTTAGGTGTCCTAAGAATCACTGGCCAAGCCATAGTATCTCATTTTCCTCAAACCCCTGGAAAAATGATTCTGGGAGCCAATTAGGTGGGTCAATAATTAAGACAAGGGCACTCCTTTATATGCTGCTGGTCAGGGGACTTAACAAGGAAGCAAATGCTCTGCCTGCCCTGTTAAATATCCAACAGCTCTGCTCTCCTGTGCCCCCACAGCCTTGGCACAAGACCTGTTTTCGCTGCGCTATCTGTGGGAAGAGCCTAGAGTCCACAAACGTCACTGACAAAGATGGGGAACTTTACTGCAAAGGTGAGTGGTTCCAGAGACTCTCCTGATATGTTTTCCCAGGGAGGGTCCTTGGGAGGGAAAGCTGTGTCCCTGCTGAGAGGCCTGTGCCTGCCTAGAGGCGTAGCTTCTCAGCCTGATCCAGGTTTGGGCTCCCAGGATGTAGGGCAAAGCCAGCCACTGAAGGGAAAGTAACCTCCTGCTTGACCCACCTCTGGCCCCCTCCATAGCAGCATGTGGGGGGACCCGATACTTCACAGATGCTCAGGGAAGTGGAGGGCAGCTGGACACCTGGCGGGAGGGAGACCAAGGAGGCAGCAGTGTCCTGACTGGCCTTGGAAGGGGCCTCAGTTCTGGACAAAATCATCACATTCCCTTTCAAAAACCTGAATGTTCTGTCCACATGACTGGCAGATAGGGGTGATGGGAGGCTGGAGAGGATAAACTCAGTCTTCTGCTGAATTTATCAAGACACACCTGTCTCCTTCCTCCCTCCTTCCTTCCTGACATGCCGGTTCTGAAGTTGCACGTCACTTAGTGATCACACAGAACTGACAAGCTGGTCCTCACAGGTCTGCCCCAAACTGCCTCCATCATCCCTCTGTCTTGCAGAGAGGAAGAGAGGCTTAGCTCCCTCCTGACGCCAAGAAGAAGGGATGCTTTAAGGCCATGGCAGTGTGTCCCCGTCCTCAGAGCCTCTCCTAGCCCTATTCTGCTTCTCCGCAGGGTCCTCTCACCCTTTGCACTCAATGATGGTGTCTCAGGATCTCCGAATGTGTGTGTTAGAGTTGGGGAGCGGGGAGAGGGAGGACATTGCTAACCAAGACTGCAGGTGGCCCAGCTTCTCCCAGGATGAGACCGGGTAGAAGCTGATGTAGTATCTGACGGAGACTGCCTGCTCCCGGTAGTAGCAGATACAGACGGTCCTCAGGATTCACGGGCCAGGAAACTTTAAACTGCTGCGGCAGCTGGTAGGGAGATCAACCTGCAGAGAAGTATGAATAACTGCATTCCCAAGTGCTGCAAGCTCTAGTAGAGGACACAATGCAGGGCATGCAAGGGGGAAAGTGATCCAGGAAAGCTTTCTTAGAAGAGAGAAGCTTCCTCTGGCTTTGGGAGGGGGGTCCCAGAACAGGGAACAGTGAGTGCAGAGGCTCCGAGGCTGGGACATGGTGGCTCATTCTAGGCAGTGTGTACCTGGAGTGCAGGGAGGGAGGCAGGAGGCGGGAAGTGACGGGGCTGGGCAAGCAACTGGCAGGCAGATTACGGGGACTCAAGAGAAAACGTCTCTGAACACACAGGAGAGTGCAAAGGAGCATAAACAGCTTTATAAGCAGATATAAAATACAATTCAATTTGTTTAAAGGGTAACTTATAAACACATTTATCAAAAGGATACCTGAAAAAAAGAAAAAAAAAAGGACGCTTGACCCAGGTAAAATTACTGTGCTCAGATGCAGGGAACTGAAATAATGGTGCTGACCGGCCCATCCTCCACCCCCGTCCCTTTCTCTCTCATTCGCAGTGTGCTATGCCAAAAACTTTGGCCCTACAGGTATTGGGTTTGGGGGCCTTACACACCAAGTGGAAAAGAAAGATTGAAACCTGCACCATGTCTCAGGTCTCTCATCGGCCTAAAGCATTTCCCAAGTAATCCTGCCCAGATGGAAACCCCTCCCCAATCTCCTCTCATTGGTAGCTGAACGGTATCTCTCCTCAGAAGCGATCACAGTCTTCACCCGAAGTTAGAAGAGCTCTTTGGAAGAAAATTATTAACAGCCAAGTCCAAAACAAAATGCTTTATTATTTGATATCTGGGGGTGGGAGAGACCAGAAATAAAATTTAAGTGACACCTTGTATGTCTCTGGATCTTTTCTTTCAAATAAGGGGACATTAAAGAAAAAAAGTGTTTTAACAAGTTGTGCAGAGGATGTAATGGATTTTGGTGTCAACTAAGGAGTGAGGAGGCAACAGGCAGAGGGAAGCAGTCTTCTAGAATCTGTCAGCTAACCTTCTTTCTAGCACAAATGGAGAAGAAAGTAGGGGGTCCCCGAGGAAACAGACAAGTGGCAGTGAATTCTAAAAGAAATATCAAACTAATTAAACTGCTGAAGACCTCATCCTTTTCTCCTTAGCACAGGCTTTGCAATATTACGCATTTTGCGAAGACTCAGACATGGCAACAAAACGTGGAGTCTGCTGTGGTAAACACAATATGAGCATGATTTTCTTTCATTCCAGGGCAATTCCCTAAGGTTTAGCAATTTTCTTAAAACTTCTCCTCTGTTGAACTGCCAGCCTCACAAATGAAATGCAGCCATTTAAAAACGTCTGCCTCTGCCTCCTCGGCAAGACCTTGGTGGCTCAAGCAGGTGTATTTCCTCACCTCCTCTTTTAACAATCACAGCATTTCTACCGCTACCGTGAACTTCTCAATTCTTTGCAGCAAATGAAAATCTATTGACAAAAATTATGGAACATGAGACTAAACTGTGGGGCTTTCTGTGCTCCAAGACCCAAGGTGATGTTTTTAAAATGAGCATTTGTTCAGGGCTGCATACTTGCTGTCACAGACAAGGTCCTGCACTGACTTCATTCAGTTCAGTTGCTCAGTCGTGTCCGACTCTTCGTGACCCCATGGACTGCACCACGCCAGGCTTCCCTGTCCATCACCAACCCCCAGAGCTTGCTCAAACTCATGTCCATCGAGTCGGGGATGCCATCCAACCATCTCATCTGCTGTCATCCCCTTCTTCTCCTGCCTTCAATCTTTCCCAGCATCAGGGCCTTTTCCAATGAGTCAGTTCTTCACATCAGGTACTCAAAAGTATTGGAGTTTCAGCTTCAGCATCAGTCCTTCCAATAAATAGTCAGGACTGATTTCCTTTAGGATTGACTGGTTGGATCTCCTTGCAGTGCAAGGGATTCTCAAGAGTCTTTTCCAACACCGTGATTCAAAAGCATCAATTCTTCAGTGCTCAGCTTTCTTTATGGACCAGCTCACATCCATACATGACTACTGGGAAAACCACAGCTTTGACTACATGGACCTTTGTTGGCAAAGTAATGTCTCTGTTTTTTTTATTATACTATCTAGGCTGGTCATAACTTCTCTTCCAAGGAGCAAGCATCTTTTAATTTCATGGCTGAAGTCACCATCTGCAGTGATTTTGGAGTCCAAAAAAAAAAAAAAAAGCCTCTCACTATTTCCATTGTTTCCCCATCTATGAAGTGATGGGACTGGATGCCATGATCTTAGTTTTTTGAATATTGAGTTTTAAGCCAGCTTTTCATAATACTGACTTCATTATTTACCTATTTATCTATTTTCTGACATTCAAAGTGCAAATACATTTAACCATTTTGTTTGATTGGCATAAATAGAATGGTTCAGGAAAAAAAAAAAAAAAACAGCTGGCAGGGGTTGCATCCCATTACACTTTCAAACAAGTAATACACAAGTATGCTTCACTCACCCAGAGATTCTTGCTGGGGTGATTCAGCCACTGAGTTCCATTCAAGTAGCCTGAGGATAGAAATATTGTACATTCCAAATTCTCTGGAAAGGAAGCCCAGGACAGTGTATCTTTGATTTGTAAACTTTTTTCCAGAGCTCTATCAGAGTTCCCATCATTGTCAATCAAACAATAATGCCAGTGATGAACTGAATTAATTAAACCAAGTTCTCTTTAATCTGAAGTGACTTTAAAAGCTATACACTATCTTGGCCCTTCACTAGGAGGTCCCCCATACCAGGGACTTCCAGGTTTGCTGAGGGGTGACGCACACATGAAATGATTACCAGACAATGCAACCTTCTCCTCCACTGCAGTGCAGTTACCAGCATCTCTATCCATCCACCTGGGAGACTAAAAGCTAATTGTAAAGTAATTAGCCTCCAATTAAAATTAAAAAATAAATTAATTTTTTTTAAAAAGGCTAAAAACTTCTGTCATCCTTAGCTCTGCCCTCTCTGACATCCTTCCTTGCCTCATTCCCCAAGCCTCCCTGATTCTACTTCAAAATGTCCCTAGAATACACTACCTCTATCCTCATTCTTTGATATGTTTGATATGATATCTTCATTCTTTGATATATGGCTGGGGCTACAGTAGCAAAGGACCATGGAATAGATGGCTTAAACCACAGAAATTGTTTTTCACAGTTCCAGAGCCTAGAAGTCTGAGAGTAAGGTGTCAGCAGAGTTGCTGTCTTCTGAAGTCTCTCTCCCTAGCTTGTAGATGGCTCTCTTCTCCCTCCCTTTGTGTGTGTCTGTTTTGTAATTATCATAACTACCTTTTCTTATAAGGACACAACTCATTTCGAATTAGGGACCACCTGAATGATCTCATTTAAACTTATTTCTGTAAAGACCCCACCTGCAAATACATCACATTCTGAGATAGTGGACACAGAATTTGGGGGGCAGGGTGGGGAGCACAGTTCTGTTTGTAACAGTGTGTCATATAAAGGACAGGAACTGCCTCAGACTTAACTCATTCAACTTAGCTTTAGACCATCTCTTCCACGTGAGCCCAGCTATACTCAAAGACGCAAAGCTTTCTGAATACACCAATTCCCCTACCCCATCATGCTTTTGCAAATGTTATTCTTCCTGCCTGGAATGCCAAGAACATGGAACCCACTCCCAACTCCTTAGCCTGGTGAACTCCTAGAAATCAAGCCACAGATCAAATGCCAATTAATCCACCTCTGTGTTCCCACAGCTGGTATGTAATGAACATAGCACTCGTCTCACTGCACTGAATTTTTAAACTTCAATCTGCCTCCTTGTTAGAATGTGACACACTGTGCTTAAAAAAAAGCAGGCATTTAATAAGCATGTGGAGTGAATGATGTGTGAGAGATTGTCAGCTGAACTAAGAGCAAATTCTGCTAAAATTTAGAAGATATTATACACGGGAGCAAAGGAGTTTGGAAATGAAAAAAAAAAAAAAGCAAGAACTTTATTATGGTTTGGCAGGGTTTGTGTTTCTCCTCTGCTTCCTGGACACGTGGTTCTACTGAATTTCCCAGGCTCCCAGTCAGCAACTAGGACACATGATGGAGTTGGCCAATGGAGGCCCAGCCTCCAAGACCCCAGGAAAGTCTCCACTCTCTCTTCACACATCTGTGGATACAGAAAGTCTGGTGGACACTGAGGCCCCAAGAAATGGTGGAGCCATTAGCTGGGAAGCAGCTTGGGTCCCAGCATAGAATACCTGCTAATTCTAAATAGACTGTGACAAGAGGGAGACATAAGCCTCATGTTGTGTTAGGCCGCTGAGATTTGGGGGATGTTTATTACTGTGTTAACTCCCTTGACTAACACGTACCTGAAATAGTGGATGTCTGCATCCAAGACATTCACTGTCAGTGTCCATCTCATCCATTTAAGTCACAGGGAGCATCACCAGGATTTTGCCTAATATTTGTGAAAATGAGTCAGATGTGTCATCTCCAATTTGACCATACAGGCATTTGGGAAAAGAAATGAAGCTATGGGAGGACAGCCTAAGAGCCACATGATTGGGCTTGCTTTGGCGTTAAAACCAAACAAAAACAAAGCCTTGCTATTCACCTACAGCCTTCTCCTCTCTTTCAGAGCCAAACTGTTAAGACTAAGACTCATTTATTCCTTAGCATCTCGATATTTGGTTTCCAATATCCCCTCAGCACTGATCACAAACTCTCTGGTCTTGCCTCAATTGTTCTTCTCAGCCTCGCCTTAGCTCCTGACCACTGCTCTCTCTTTGAAGGTTCTCCTCCTTGAATGCTATGACTGTCTCCTGATTACCCTCCTACCCAACCTCTTCTCAGCCCTTCTTCTCCAGCTCCCTAGATCCATATTCCCTAAGGTCATGTTCCTGTCCTTCCCCTCTCTCTTTTCTTTTTGTTTTCATTGGTTTTCATCTTTGGTCCATTTTTAGAACTGACCTTCCTGTTTTGGGAGGGCAACTCTCTTTTTATTTTCATCCCATTTTTCTACCTCTCTCCTGTGACTAGCTCACCCATCTGTGCAAGTGACTCACATGCACGCCCTGGCCTCTTTCCAGCTGTCTTAACTTCTTCCAGTGGATAGTCTACAAGTACCTCAAACAGACCCAACTACCAAACTCACCCCCTAGTCTTTCCACACTGTTTTCCTTACTTCTCAAAATTGCACCCCCTCGCCCACCCTCATTCACTGGATTCAACACTGCAAAACCATCTTTGGCTCCTTCTTTTCTGCCCACATTTAATCAGTAATGGAGCTGGCTGGATCTCTCCTGCTCCTTCATTATTTGTTACCTAGACCACAATTAAAAGTTTATCTCTAACAATTTTTATCTGCCAGGGTCCGGTCAGAAAAACAAATCACACGATTTTTTTAAAAAAGAGAGAAAATAATAGCAGAAATTGGCTAAACAGGTGCTAAAACTTTTGAAAAATTAACAAGGTACACACTGACTTAACACAGAGACACAGGACACAGCTCCACTCCCTGGGGCTAGGAAACAAAGATTAGAGATGGTGGTACCCTCATCTCCATGCCTCGAGGACAGCTCTCCCAGGGCGGGGGGGCAGGCCTCTGAGGACAGCGCTCAGTCTGCAGACGGTCGTCGCTTCCAAGGGGCACCATGGAGCTAAAGTGAGACACCGACTCCAGCTGTCATCGTCGGGGTGAAGGGCCATTGTTTGAACAACACTGAGGGGAACAGCTGGTGAGCAGGATGGAGTCAGTCCCTTCTCCCCTCCTCCTTCCAGCCTACTGGCAGAACTTAACACAAAGTCGGCTGGCAAAGAGAGGACCATTTTCAGAGTCCTAACGTGGACGCACAGTGTAGAGGAGAGAGGTAGACTGGGCACATTTCTCTACCAACAGCTTCTCTCCTTACAAGGATTTCTGAATAGCCAGCATTGATTGAGCCCTTGCTATGTGTCAATTGCAATTCTAAGCACTTTGTATGATTAACTCTGCTAATCCTCATCATAACACTTGGAGGTGTTCATAGTAACACTTGGAGATATGCACTGTACTGTAACTAATCAGAACACAAACCAAGAAACTGAGGCACTAGGAACACGTGTGCCCAAAGAGGCGAAAGTAACTTACAACTGACATACTCAGGATGCAAACCCAGGGTGCCCAGTATGAAACAGATGCCCAAGCTTTTAAAACTTTCACACCCACGTATACCTGAGGGAGATGCCAAAATAGAATGGGGGTAAGATTCCTTGAGCAAATGATTCTCAAACTGTAGCATGTCTGTGTGAGAATCGCCTGGGGAACCTGACAAAAATTCAGATACCAGGACACTCTTTCTCAGAGACTTGACTTAAAAGGTCTGAGATAATGTTCAATGCAGGATGCAGGATGCTTGGGGCTGGTGTATGGGGATGATCTGGAGGGAAGATGCGGGGTGGGAGGTGGGAGGGGGGTTCATGTTTGGGAGTTCGTGTAAAAAAATAAATAAATACAAAAAAAAAAAAAAAAAAAAGGTCTGAGATGAGAAATCTGAATTTACAACATACTGTCCCTGGACACCACCCTTTCCTCCCACCCCAGCCCCTTATTTAGATGTGAGCAGCCTGTGGAACACGAACTTGGCAGGGGTTGGTGAGTGAAGCAGAGCGGATATAACTTGACAAAGTCCACCTGCCCTGAACTGAGAATCAGTCTTCAAACAACTCGGATCACATCATGTTCTGCTCAAAATCCCTTCAATTCCACTCAACAGATTCATTCAAATACTTATTGAGTATATACTACGTGCCAGACAGTATTCTAGGTGCTTAGGATACATCAGTGAACAGAACAAAGAGCCCTCGTGGACCTTATATTCTAATGAGGTGGAGAGGGAGGCAGTATGCAGTAGACACTGAATGAGTAACACAGTGTGTTAGAAGGCAGGAAGCGTTATGGGGAAAAATGTAGTGTGGGGAAAAGAGGAGGAAAAGGGCAACAAAAAGATGTTACAACTTTCAAAATGTGGATGAAGGCAGGCCTCACTGAGAAGTGGACATTTCAAAGAAAGCTGGGAGGAAAGGCACTGTGGATTTCTGGGGTTACAGCAGTCTTGGCAGAGAGAACAGGCAGGGAAAGGCCTGAGGCAGAAGTGTGCAGGGTGTGTGGGATGATCAAGGGGGAAGCAGGACAAGCGGCCAGCCCGACCCTGCAGGCCAATCAGGGCTTCGCCTCTTCCCCTGGTGACATGCTGAGCCACTGGAGGACTCCTGAGTGCTGTGACTCAATCTGTCTTGTACAGGGATTACTCCACTGCTTGTAACTGGGTGAAGGTGGAAGCAAGGAGACCAAATAAGAGGGCTGTAGTAATGCAGGCAAGAAGTGATGTAACTCGTGGCTACAGCAACAATGGTGGCCACGAGTCACCCCCTTCCAGATATATTCTGAAAGTAGAGCCAGTAGAATTTCTCAAAGAAATGAATATGCAGTATTATGGGGAAAAGTGATCAAGAAAAAATTGTGAAGTTTTGGCCTCAGTAATGGAAAGGATTAAATTTCTGATCAGTGGGTACAAAGAACACTGAGGGTAGGGAATAAGGTTGTTTATTTTTTATTCACTTATTTTAAAATGTATTATATGGTTTATTTGTATCTATTTTAAAAAATCTATGTTGTGGGGGTGGAGCTAGGATAGAAATCAGAAGTTCAGTTTCAATTTGGATAACTAAATTTTAACATGTCTACTATTAGATGTTGAAGTGGATATGTCAGGTACAGTCTGGAGTTAATAACCTGGGGTGTATGTCACCACAAAATCAGATGAGATTATCAAGAAAGAGGAAGTAAGTTTAGATAAAGAGCAAGGAGATCAAGGACTTGCCTCTGGGACATTCCAGCACAAAATGGTAGGGGTGGAAAACAGCAAGAAGATGTCAGGCTCTCAAGAGCAACCAGTGAGATGAGCAGGAGACTCGCGAGTGCTCGCTTCTGGAGGCTGGGTGAGGAACTGTCAGATGCTGCTGTAGCTTCTGTAAGATGGACATGGAGCTAACGCTGAATTAACGACACAGAGTACTTGACAAGAGCAGCTTCCATGAAGTGCTGGGGGTCAAAGCCTGACTGCAGATGGGTTATGAGGAGGATGGGAGAGAGAACCTCGAGATACTGACAAGGTTTTCAAGAACTTTTACTGACATGAGAGTAAAGAAATAGCTCCTTGGAACTTCCCTGATGGTCCAGCGTCTAAAACCCAAAGCTCCCAATGCAGGGGGCCCGTGTTCGATACCTAATCAGGGAACTAGATCCCGGATGCTGCAACTAGACATCTCACATGTCACAACTAAGATTTGTGCAGACGATTTATATATATATATAAAGAAATAGCTCCTTATTGCTCACTTTAATCTTATAGCTCCTTAAATTAACCTTCAAGACCCCTGGTGATCTACTAATAGCTCCCGTCCACCTCTCCAACTTATTAACCAAGCTCCCCACTTCCAGTACTCTATGGGCCCAGGGTGTCATCGTTCTGACTACAGAGCTTTCTGTTGTCTTTACTCAAAGTTCTTTCCATGAGAATGCCTTTCAATTCCAACTATCTATCTACTTTCAAACTCAGTATTACAGAAGACTGTGATACTTTCTAAAGCCCTGTCATCCATAAACACTTTCCTGATCACACCACTGAGGATCTCCCCAACCTCTAAACTCTAACAATATTTTATCTGGATCCCTCTTACAGCTTTTAGTAGTTTCTACATTATCTTACATTTTTTCTTCTACATTCTAAATGTACATTCCTCTAAATGTAGAATTATCTTCTACATTTATCTTAGCTTCCCCTCTAGACTGTAAATGTCCATGTCTAAGGTTAGTATGCCCAACTAGATGTTTTCTGGCCTACAATACCTAACATGGTGCTTCATAAATATTTGTGGGGTAATTTTAAAATGAATGAAATGTGCTTTCCATGTTACATATCAATTAGATATGCTGGAATATAGTGGCTCTGGGAATCTGAATTATAAACAAGTGAGCTCCAGGTCCCTGCCCTGTCCCTGTGGTTCTGATCTAAATGGTTTATGGATCACAATTTGAGAATATTTTGGCAGGAGTTGATAGGAAAGGAATGGAGGAGGATATAGCCTGAAAAAGTCACTCTGCCTCGCAAATGAGAATCAGCCTTCAAGCACAATTCTGGTCACATCATTTCTTGCTTTAAAACCACACATTTAACAAGTTCACGCAAATATTTACTGAACACATACGTGTCAGGCGATATTCTAGGAGGCCGGCACTCTAGAGTGGGTAGCCCGCTTAGTATCCATGTGACCTTGGAGGGCATGCAAACGTCTTTAGGCTTTACTTTCCTTATCTCAAAGGCTCTGTAGAAAAAATGAGAACAGATCACTGAGGAACTGAAAGTCTATGTGGTTAGAGGACAAAGTGTGGTCCAAAGTAAGATGGTAAACAAAATAAGGCTCTGTAATGCAAGGCTATCTTGTGAAGGAAATGGCAGCCCACTCCAGTATTCTTGCCTGGGAAATCCCACAGGTGGAGCAGACTTGCGGGCTACAGTCCATGGGGTTACAAAGCAGTTGGACATGACTTAATGACTAAACAGCAAGTACAGGGCCAGCAGGGCATGATGGGAATTTTAGCTTTTACCCTCAGGGCAATGGGAAGCTAAGGAAGGGTTTCCAGCAGGTAGGTGCCATGTCCAGGGATATGTGTGTGTGTGTGTGTGTGTGTGTGTGTGTGTGTGTGTGTGTGTGTGGTAGGTGCCATGTCCAGGGATGTGTGTGTGTGTGTGTGTGTGTGTGTGGTAGGTGCCATGTCCACGGATGTGTGTGTGTGTGTGTGTGTGTGTGTGTGTGTATAAATAATACCAAGAGTTAAAGTTGAACTAGCATTTCTTCCAGAAGGGGGAAATTAGCATTTACAATCACATCCATCTAATATTTAAAAAGTACTAAGTAAAAATTTTAATTAGTCTTTAATATTTCCTATGTTCAATTTTCTAAGTAAAACAGAAAACAAAATAAAAACTTGCTTATTTGTATTAACAATGATCTCACCTCATTCCTGGAACTGAGAATGTTTCTTCAGTCCTAAATACAGCTTTTCTCAATTTAAGATTCAAGGAGTGTCAAATTTCAGAAGCTAAATCTCAGCTACAAAAAAATTGTTTTATTACATGTGAAAGCAAAACAGGTACATCTATTTAAATATTTTTTTACATATTTATAGATAAAACAAAGACAAATAATTTATCAAAAATTACAAGTTTAAAGAATAGTACTACTTTGAAACAGCCAGTAAAGTATCTGAAAATACCACACTTTCTCCATAATTGGTGAATATTATCGCCAAAAAAAAAAGGAACTTGCATTTTCTCGTGAAAAATATAAAAGTTCTTTTTAGACGTTGGCTAAGATTGTTCAGGAACAGTCCGTCTTACGAAACCTGAAAAAGTGTAAATGCTTTCTTGAGAACTTCTGTTTTTACCAAATGGCTTTAAAAGCCACCTGTGCTTTCCTTTGGGCTTAGGTGAACTCTAAATCTTCATTTCACTTGCAGACCGCAGAGCACTGATGTAAGCACAAACAAATCAAAGTGAGAGTTACGGGTTCTTTCTTCATACTGAACGAAGAACTTTCTCTTTAGCCGGGTGAAAGACCATGGTGTACTGTGAGGTCCAGTCTACGGCACAGGGCTTGACCAAGCCAAAGCAGCCACACTGGAAGAAATCTGCGAGGTTCTGTGCGAACCCAAGGCTGCCAAGAAAGGAAGAGAACGTGTCTTACTATATTTCCTGTTAGCGCTCGCTAAACGTTCGCTCAAACCCTAGGTGTGCGCTGAGAATTCACAATACACAGCCTTCTAAGATCCCACAGAAATCCAGAGGTGAATCAGACAGTTCCTTGAATCTGGGACCCTTAGAACTGAAGCCTGGCTCCATTTCTGAGCGTGCATCCCTATTCTGAGATTCATGGCAACTTAAGTTCATTTGGGATCCTCACTTACTGGCACGGTGACCACCATGAGTAAGCCTCTGTTTTTCATTCCCACTGCTCTAATTCAGACCTGGACTATCTCAAAGGCCAGACAGGCCAGAAACACACACACACACTCTCTCTCAATCAATAAGATGGGATTCTTCTAAGAAACTCTCTAAATGATGCTTCTGTCTCAATTCCTTCTAATTCATCTTACATACTGGAGATTGGGCCTCCAAAAACATGATACATCATAGCTCCTCACCTCCCAATCAAAACCCTTTAAAGACATTCCTCTGCCCAGAGGTTCAAATTCAAATTCCTCATCTTTGTACTCACAGCCCTACACAATAAAGCCCCAAGACTCCTCGGGTTTCGATGCTGCAAACATACCTTTTGTGATAGCTACCCTGGCTTTACTTTCCCCATGATCACAACTGCATGGGCCGTTCTACTACCCTGGAATCCACATTTCACTAATCTGTCAGGTAATACCCTCATCCTCTTAAGTCCTACCAGTTCTCAAGGCCCGGGGCAAGGCCACTTCACCTCTGGAGCCATCCTGACTGCATATATCTTCACCATCTTTATTTTCCTCCATTAAATTCCTGAATGCTACTATCTGTTCCAGTTACCATGAATATTCATTTTTATGCATGTGCCCCATCTTACATGAGAACACATCTGTGAGTGAGGATGAGTGTGTGCTGCTACAGGTTAGTGAGAGCCATCAGAAAGAGTTCCAAGGCTGCTCAGAAGGCAGCTTCCCAGGCAGAGGGCTGCCCACCTGGAACTGACGGGTAGAAGCAGGAAGACATGATGGAGATTGACAGGGCCCAGCTCAAGAGCTGGCTATGAGTAAAAGTAACTTAGGGAGGACAAATAAGACAAACCTTGGCTTGAGCAGCATTTGGAAGCCAGATTCAAAGTGGCTCCAAGGCTTTACCTCTAGCTCCTCCAGGGATGCTGCCGTCACTCGTCATGCCCCAGCTCGCTCACCTCTGGCCCTTTATTCAGACTCTTCTCCAGGGCTTAGAATGCCCTTCCTTCCTTCTCCCCAACCCCATGTCTTTCAAGGCTCAGCTTAAAATTACACCTCTGTCACAAAGAGGTCCATACTTTGGTGGACTAAATAATTATTCTTCTGGTTACATCCCTGAGAAAGGGACTTATTACAACTGCCAGTCTCCAGCAATCAACACAAGCTTAACACCAGTCTCTACTCTCCATCACTTTGGCCCCCTCTTCCCAATTAAGTCAATTTCTCTTCTCCAAACACACATCACAGTCATATTATGGGCTCTGATTTCCCTGTCTAACAGCCTAACAGTTTCATCTTGTACCATGAGTGTGCTTTAAAATAGACTGCTCATGAGATATGCAGTAAGCGTTCAAATCCCTGGAGGGCCCTGGGTCACCTCTGCAGTGCTCCCAGCCTCCAGATCCAGATATATGTGGCAGGGAGATAAGCTTCAAAGCCTGATCATTCATATCATAAGAGGAGGCCTTCCTACAGACACACTCATTTTTGACAGAGGACGGGTTTTATACAGCTGGTGCTCTGGGGAGAACATATCCCAAACCTGAAAAAGTAGCTTTTCTTTGACATGGGTGGGCTCATTAAACCATAGGGCGAGAAGAATTACTGGTGATAGAAAGTCAGGTTGGAAATCCTGGCAAAGCTCACAATCTAACGCTTTCTGCAGAGAGCCTTGCGGCTGGCTTTCTCCCCCACGTGCTCGGTTATCTCACACTGACTTCATGCCAGCAATATGCAACCTTGTGGCCACATGGCTTGACTGAAAAGATCCCCCAGCTTGGCAAAACTTCAAAGCCACTTACTGTTTGCGCTCGGCCCAGTAGACTAAATCCCAAATTCTTACCACCTTGGGGCTCGTGACCTGACCACTCTTCTGCTGTCACTGAGGCTTCCAAGAAAGAAGAGGTCCAACTCCATCAGGAAGCCAGTCGGGAGGAGGGCAGCAGGGTCACAGGTGGTGACGGTGAGGCCAGCACCTTCCACAGGCCCAGCAGGAGGAACAGGTCTCACTTACTTGTAGGGGGTCCTCCTGAGGGACAATGTCTGTTTCATGTGCTTGCTCTGCTTCAGCAGGCTGGTTCTCTCATAGGAGGTCAGGCCCAGAAAAGCAATCTGAAAAAGAATATTGGAAGGTATGCAAAAAAAAAAAAAAAAACCCACACCACCACATTGAGGCTCATCACTCCTGGCTGGGCATCACGGGACACTGATAAACAATCAGCTCTTCTCTTCACCAAAGACAACATCACCAAGCCTTCTAACCAAGGATCGTGGTCAGGCAAAGGACTTGACAGCTCAAAACCAGACTCTCCCATGTAAATCTAGTAGTGGGGCTTTTTTTTTTTTTTTTTTGGATTGTCTGCTTTTTATTAACCTTCAAGAAAGCAGAGGGCATTGACTGATAGTCGTGAAATGATTGCTTTAGCAATTCAGGCCGTGGCTTATGGCAGTGTTTAGATTCTCAACACATTCAGCATTCAAATTTCAGATGAATCAAGCAACATAATGTAAGTATTAATACAATTATCTCAACCTCTATATGTTTCTTAGTATCTCTTTGAAAAGGGTCAAATAAAGTTAATCTGAAGTGAAGGACATTTGAAAATTGTCCTTTATAAGGACAGCCATAAATTTGGGGAAGGGTAAGAATTAAAGAAACTAAAAAAATTCTTGAATCATTAAAACCAATATTATTCATCGAATTCTCATACAACTCAAACATCAAGTTCCTTATCTGTAAAACACAGATTATCACAGCACCCTCTTCAGCTTGTCTAAGGACTTGTGATAGTATGTTTAAAATGATCTAGTGCAGAGGTTGACAGAGGTGAAGCAACTGGTCCAAGGCCACACAGCTTAGAAAATGACAGAACTGGGATGGACACTTCAGTCAGCATGAGAATAAAGTCCATGGTCCCTGTCAGCAGTCTACACTCTCAGTTTGACTTGCTACAGTCAAAACCATGACTCACCAGAGCACTTAGGAAATGAAAGACTTCAAATAATTGGACTATTTTATTAATAAAACAACTTTACTCTGAATTCTCCTATTTGAAAACTATCCAGAACTTTGAGATCACTTTCCTGCCTTAGAGAGTATAAACAAACTTTCTTTTAAAAAGCAAAGATATTATATCATCAAATACTTGTACTTCTTTAAAGAGTCCAGGAAGAAGAATGAAAATTAGAACTGATATCTCAAGTCTTAGGTTCTGCCTCTAACTGAACCCTATGGCCATAAGCAAGGCACTCAACATCTCTTAGGCTTAGCTTTCTCATCCTTAAAATGGACACACGACTTTGGCACAGTCTCCATCTCAAATGTTTGTGAGGCCACTGACGCCAAAGTGCTTTGGAATACGTAAACCATATATAAATAATCATTTGCATTAATAATACCTAATATATATATATTATTTATATATGCTTTACATATTCCAAAGTGCCTTCCCGTCAGCGGGCTCCTCAACATTTGAAATGAAGACTGTGCCAAAGTTGTGTGTCCATTTTACAGATTAGAAAGCTAAGCCTAAGAGAGGTGAGTGCCTTGCCTATGGCTGGGCTTCCCTGGTGACTCAGATGTTAAAGAATCTGCCTGTAATGCAAGAGACTGAGGTTCAGTCTCTGGGTTGGGAAGATCCGCTGGAGAAAGGCATGGCAACCCACTCCAGTATTCTTGCCTGGAGAATCCCATGGACAGAGGAGCCTGGCANTGGCTGGGCTTCCCTGGTGACTCAGATGTTAAAGAATCTGCCTGTAATGCAAGAGACTGAGGTTCAGTCTCTGGGTTGGGAAGATCCGCTGGAGAAAGGCATGGCAACCCACTCCAGTATTCTTGCCTGGAGAATCCCATGGACAGAGGAGCCTGGCAGTCTGCAGTCCATGGGGTCACAGAGAGTCGGACACGACTGAGTAACTAATACATTTACTTAGTCAGTGGTGGAGTTAGAGGCAGAACCTAGGATTTGAGACATCAGTTCTAATTTTCTTTCTCCTTTCCTGGACTCTAAGAACAAACTTATAAATGATTATGGCTTTCCAGGTGGTGCGAGTGGTAAAGAATCCACCTGCCAACGCAGGAGACGCAACAGACAAGGGTTTGATCCCTGGGTCAGGAAGATCCCCTGGAGTAGGAAATGACAACCCACTCCAGTATTCTTGCCTAGAAAATTCCATGGACAGAGGAACCTGGTGGGCTACAGCCCACGGGGCCACAAAAAGTTGGACATGACTGAGCGCACACACGTTATAAATGATTATTATAATGTTAATAATCATTGATGCTAATATTCATTCTTTTTTAAAATTATTTTTTGGCCACACCACATGGCGTGTGGGATCTTAGTTCCCGTACCAGGGATCAAACCCACACCCCACATAGTGGAAGCAAGGAGTCGTAACCACAGGAGCAACAGGGAAGTCCTGCTAATATTCATCCCTACTGCCCGAGGCTACAGATGTCAGAGAGATTAGGACGAATATTCAGAAACCTCAGTTCAGTCAGTATTTTCAGCTTAATTCCTTTCTTCAGCATTTTCCCCCTTTTCCTTCCTTTACTTTTTTATTATTATTGCAGAATTGGTTACTTCCTCATAAAAATGGAATACATTTTGCTTTTGTTGAGTAATGCTCTAATTATCTGAGGTCTGGCAGTAATTGGCTCAGACTGATCATGGCTGTCCATTCCATGAGGGAGGCCATAGCAACAGTGGGAATTAGGTTACGCTCTTAAAGGCAGGCACGCAGCAGGGAAGGAACAGAAGCTTCACAGAAAGCTGAAGGTGGTGGCTACTGCCCTGGAGCGTGACCTTTCTATGGTCATGACCTTCTCTGCAAGTGTATGTCCACTGGTGAGCGATGCAGCTTTCATTTCTTCTCCACTTCCATGCCCTTAAGTACCACATAATAATAACAAACAGGGCTAGGAAAAGGGAGGGAACATAATCATCTCACATCTGCCCAATGCTTTATAGTTTATACCATGCTTTTACACACCATATAGTTTAATTATATGACGGAAAAAGCCGTTTAATGGAATTGTCAGAAGACCTAAGTTACCCGTTCTGATTTTTGCCATTCAGTGGGTGATCTTGAGCAGTTCAGTTCACCTCCCTGACCTCTATCTGTTAAAGCGGTCAGCTTAGATAACTCTTACAACTATACTAACACCTTATCACTCTAACCTTTAAACCATTCTGTTAGAGTTGACAGCAATTGCTACCCACCCCACGCCCCCCGCCCACTTTACAGGAAACTGCAATTCAGGGGTCAAACAACATGCCCAGACCCACAGAGTAAGTGACAGAGGTAGAACTCAATCTAAGTCTTCTGATTTGAAATTTAAGTCCTTCTGCCTCACTACACGTCACTGTTTATGCACTATAAGAAAGTAAATACATACCTGAAAAAGTTGATTTATTAGTAAAAATGCAGACCATGAGAAATGAAAACTTGCTAACATGAAGATATACATGACCCAAGGGGAGCAGGTCACAGCCTGATTGAGGTAGGTCCACAGTCCATCTTCTTTGAATGTTGTGGTACAATGATTTGACCAATCTGTGAATTCACAAAAGAGGGATCCATTATTTAAAAAGGTAACAAGCTAGTGGTCATTCTTCAAGAAGATAAAAATCACTGCAGTTCTATTTAGGGAGAAGAGAAAGTAACAATAGCACAGATCAGAACTCAACTTAAAGACTTTATCTTCCAAATAAATGTCAGCTCAATGAAGATTTTTTTTTTAATGGTATTGTTAAGGCTATGACAATATTACATTGGTAGTTGGCAGTAAAGGAATAAAACCCAAAACCTTTATAAAACCATCACTAAAAGAATATTCAGCATAAAACAGACTGGTCACAAGTCAGTTATTCAAGGACTTGATAACTGAGAATGATTATATATTCAATAAATATTTGTCTGAGAATATTCTCTATCTTATCCGTGTTATAGCAAGACAAGGGTCTATTACAGAATTGAACATAAATTCTTATTAAGGGTTCAGCTCAACAGGCTATTGTTGAGGACACAAGAAATCCTATAAGCACCTGGGTATTACTGTAACACAACCTATAGCAGGCAGTTACTGACTGTACTTGTGCAATAGGACCATAATTAATCCCGCAGAGGGAGAAAAGCCAGGTGAGAGAACTCATGAGTCAGACACCCCTAAGGAAAAAAGAACAAGATTCCTATGGTTGCAGCTGTTTCTCTGCAGGAATATCTATTCATATGTCAGTCAAAAGTGAGGTCTTCATGATACTGACCCCCTAACCCAGGAAGCCAAGAACATCAGTAGGAGAACACAGGCAGGAATAGGCAGAAAAAAAGGAACAGATCTTCCAGGTAGTAAAAGTGAAAGTCACTCAGTCATGTCGGACTTTGCAACCCCATGGACTGTAGCCTGCCAGGCTCCTCTGTCCATGGGATTCTCCAGGCAAGAATACGGGAGTGGGCTGCATTTCCTACTCCAGGGGATCTTCCCAACCCAGGGATCGAACCCAGGTCTCCCACATTGCAGGCGAATTCTTTACCAACTGAGCCACCAGGGAAGCCCAGTCTAAAAACCAGCAACATCAAACAGGCATCATGAGCATCCATAAAGGACAAAGGAATAAGAACTGCATAGATGTGCACCCTGAGGTTTCATAAATGCCTCTGACAACTCGATAAGTGGTTTCAGACATTTTCCCAAAGCAGCACTTAAGAGCTCCTGGGACAGAAAGGAAATGAGTCCATGACTTAACTATCAACTGTCTGACCATTTTAGTCCTGAAAATCTTTTTTTTTTTTCAGAGTCCCATTTGATTTCCAACAATCTTTCATGAATATATGCCAGAAGCATTCTAAGGGCAATCATCACAGAGCAACAATCAAGGTAAAAAAACTTTAAGGCAAATTACACTCTCTTTAAAGCTGCTCATTAGGACAGCAAACAAAGATGCCTTCCACATACACACCTGATACGACAAAATATATATATATAATTTCCAACAGCAGGCTTAGGAAACAGCTGCTGAGCGGAAAAGGATACCTACTTTCTTTCTGCTTCTGAATGTCTACTGCTCCCTTCTGGGAATCTTTTTGATAACTGCATGACTTCGAACAGGAATTTTCACGGGACTGATTTCAGATTTATCGAAGATATGGCTACAAATGGCCACATACATTATGTTATGCAATATAATACTTTAATGTGTACTAATAATACATTTTTATCAGGGTGGCCACCGGCTAATAATAGGAAACTTGTGCTCCAACCAATCATTTTCATCTTTAAATAGCTTTGACAGTTATGATGTTCTAACAATGATCTAAAAATCTTTGTCCTGTAGCTCATAGGATGTTGACACTTTGAGTGACTTACTGTCCACCCTGAAAACAGACCTCGCAAAAGGGGAAATGCACAGAGGCTGCTCAAAGCCAGAGTAGCTAGAACTGGATCCCATGAGGAGGAGGGTACACAGCAGTGTTCTAGCATCAGGAGTGTTGATAATAAGGAAGGTGGGATGACAACGAGGCCTTGTTACAAAAATGGAGTGAAAATTCACTTTCGACTTCTGTGAAGTAATGATAAACGGACATGATGCTCTTGTTCAGTGTAAAGAAATACTGTGGCTGTCAAAAATAGCAAAACAATAAATTAAAGTAACAAAACATGTTCAGCTAGTCTACACAGTTGTTAGTGAATGTAAGGTGGGACTGTTTCTAAGAAACAAAAAACGTAATACAAAAATTGCTTTGGAGCCAGAGAATAAAGACAAAGAGGAGGGAAGAACCAAATGCATGTAACAAGAAAGCAACTTGGAAAGAATGAATGTGATGGAAAATTACTTCTGTCCTTATCAATACAGTCTTATGCTGGACACAGCCACCGCACAAAGGTGACTATTTTTAGTGACAAGAGAGAGTGTGGAGAGACAAGAGTGGCGTAAAATCTGGCTCCTCTCCCTGAGGATCAAGTCCAAGGGACAACCTGGTCCAGGGGCCCAGCTTCGAAAGGTTTTCCAGGAATATGCTTTATTTTCAGGCCTTTAAAAGGGCAGCTCTTTCAATAGAAAGAAGCATTAAAAAAAAAAAATCTTTAATTTCTTATACCACAGGACATAATAATCTAAGCAGTTTTAAAATTTCAGTGCTCAGGATTACTGATGGTCTTTGACAAGAACTGAGATCAGGGATCACAACCTTCTGACTCAGCTCCATTTGAGATGGTGGCAGTTATGCTAAGTTCCAAAAGCATTCCCTAGTGATCAGAGACACCAAAGGTGTCTGGTAGAAACAGGGCTGTCAAGGTAACTGAGGTCCTCTCCATGCCTATGGCAGGGCTAAAAACAGACCATTTCATGAATATCAATTAACAATCTCTAAACAAAACAAAAGGGACTCTTGAGAGTCCTTTGGACTGCAAGGAGATCAAACTGGTCCATCCTAAAGGAAATCAACCTTGCATATTCATTAGAAGAACTGATGCTGAAGAGGAAGCTCCAATACTCTGGCTACATGATGTGAAGAACTGACTCACTGGAAAAAGACTCTGATGCTGGGAAAGACTGAAAGGAAAAGGATAAGGGGGTTGCAGAGGATCAGATCATTAGATAACATCACTGACTCAACAGACATGAATTTGAGTAAACTCCGGGAGATAGTGAAGGACAGGGAAGCCTGGTGTGCTGCAGTTCATGGGGGCACAAACAACTGACACGACTGAGTGGCTGAACAACAACCAACAACCTGTAATCCTGGATGTTTCTGGAAGGAGATTCAAGAGGCTGCAGACAGCATGGGAAAAATCACCTTTCAAAAACGAAACAAAATCTAACCTAGAGAAAGGCGACGGGTGAGTGGGGTGGGGGGAGTAAGGAGTGGTGGGACTTGGGATGCTAAAGAGGAAAAGAAACAATGTAGAAATAAATTGTCCACATCTGCTAGCATCATTCCACATTTTAGCTCAAGCAATAGACTTCTATTCTACTGGCAAAATCCAAGACGTGAGCATGAATATAACAGGAGTGTGGATGGAAACAGATCAGCAGTAAAGCCTCTGCCTCTAGAACCAAATGCTCCTAAAACCTTCAGAATAAATAAATGATAAACAGTTAAACCAATAAAATCAAAATAAACTATAAGCTCTGTAAGTTTTCCCAGTTAGGTAGCCTATTCCTAGGTCTGAAAAGCACAGGCATGCAATTCTTAAGAGCTAACCAAAATCCTCCGTGCTTCAATTTAAACCCTGTTCTTACTCGATTACCTTGGAACAGCTGGACGTCACTCCCTACATGAGTCCCCCTACCCCCGCCAGCCACTGACAACCTCCTGCACGGCTACTGAAAAGTTGTTTTCCTTTCTCAGAGAAGCAAAATAAGTGATATGCTGTTTTCTTCCAAGTTATTATTTCCAACCTTTCAATAACTGTCACTGTTTTCCCATCAGTTCTAAATCCTGACTTGATATTTATCAAATGGTACGAGCTTTCAGAGTTCCGTGCCTTAAGTACTATGACCACCTCCACCCAACTCCCTCAACCTCTCGACCACCAACTTTTGCCCCCTATTTTATTTACTTATCACTTCCCCTTGCTTTGTACTTGAGCAACTGATTTTTACTCATCTCACTGAGGGATAAATCTGCACTTATATGAGTCTATTTTTGACCACTTCTCAAACTTATCAAGGTTACTTCAGAGTTCAGTCTCTTCCAAACTACTGACAACTAACCTCTCCTAGCATTTCTTATAGCTTCCCGATGCTGAGAGAGTCTTAAGGGCATTCATTTCATTTTTATTAGGGTATGGTTTATAGTCATCCAGCCACAATGTGATATAAAGGAGTTTACAAGAAACAGTGTATCGAGTGTGAGTGTGTAAGTCTGCTATAAGAAAAATGTATACTTACAGATGAAAGATTCATATATAAACCAGTCACACACGACGAAAAGGAAAAATAAGAAGAATATGTAATAGTGATGGTTGCCAAAACCTACATCAAAAAAGAAAAACAACATATTTAACACTTTCTTACAATGATTTTCCAAATGAGGTCTTATTAAACAATTTCCTGTCAAAAGCTTTCACTAAAGTAAAAAAGAACTAAGCTGTTGTTTTGCTTTTAAATGCCATTAAACCCAAACCAAATAGCTTTGATATGCCCTGTTCAATGGAGAAGGAAATGGCAACCCACTCCAGTACTCTTGCCTGGAGAATCCCATGGAGGGAGGAGCCTGGTAGGCTACAGTCCATGGGGTCGCAAAGGGTCGGACACGACTGAGCGACTTCACTCACTCACTCACTCATGCCCTGTTCAAATGTCCACATCAACTGAACTAATATTTATTCATTACTTACTAAAAGAAGGCACTTTTTTTGGAGAGAACAAAGCTTACTAAGTAAATCCTATACAGCCCTAGGACGGCCTCTACAACGCTGGAGGGAGATGAGTGGGCAAATCACATCCTGTCTCTTCCTTCCTTCCTTCCATGGAATGAGTTTTACAAGTATGACTTCTGAACATCAAGGACTGACTCAATCAGGGGAACCCAGAAAACAAACAGGGGCAACATATATCTTTCAAGGAGCTGGATACAGCAGAGGAGGGGCAACCTGCGGTACCTGAGACAGGTCTACAGAAGCAGGGAAGGGTGAGGATGCCAGGTGTCCAAGCCCCACTGTTGCACGTGCTGCCCCTCCCCACGCTGGAAACGGCCGCATTTTGACGCTAATGACACGAAGCTCCTTAGCCACCGTCATGTTCCCAGCTTCCCAAAGCCCAGCAGAAGGAACAACACCCACTGGAATCAGGAGACCCTGATCTACAAATGACAAGTTGTGTGACTACAGGTAGGTCATTTAACTTCTGATTCAGTGTTCTCATAACATGAGGAAAATATCTCTTCTGTCTACTTCACAAGCCTGTGGCAACCAAAGAGGATGATGTAAACGAAAATACTACGCAAATGTGGTGTGATAAAAATATGGGGGTTTATACTATTGTTTTCCCACTGCCATTCAAAGCTGCCTGTCACTAATGCCATTCATCTCATCCCTATGGTGGGATGGGGTCCACAAAGCTTGGGAACACAGGAATGATCTCTTCACCTGTACTACAGACACAAAAGCTCACAGAAGTGTTAAGTCATTCAGGCATGTCTGACTCTTTGTGACCCCATAGACTGTACCCCACCAGGCTCTGTCCATGGGATTCTCCAGGTAAGAATACTGGAGTAGGTTGCCATTTCCTTCTCCAGGGGATCTTCCTGANACAGACACAAAAGCTCACAGAAGTGTTAAGTCATTCAGGCATGTCTGACTCTTTGTGACCCCATAGACTGTACCCCACCAGGCTCTGTCCATGGGATTCTCCAGGTAAGAATACTGGAGTAGGTTGCCATTTCCTTCTCCAGGGGATCTTCCTGATAGTAGAGAACATCAAAATGCACCACGGAAAGGTGCCTTTTGTTCATCAAGATGCTACAAGCATAGCCTCCCCTTGAAGACTCATGAGACTCTGAAGTTCCTCATAATAAAGCCCTGCCTTTTACTGTGATGGCTCAGAGGAAACCCAGGGCTGCAGATCAGGACAATGAATACTCCCAGGGAAGGCAGACCCCAGACCTCTGCCATCTCTGGCTCTGATGCCTACCTGAGCCTGGGAGGCAAGGAGAAAAGGTGAATAAAAGGGATAAGATACAAATTATGGAAAGAACACGCTATCTAGAGTGGAAAACTGATACTGCTAAAGTGAACTCAAGCAAATAATTTGACCTTTAGTATTTTTTCCAACTTTAAAATGAAGATAGTAATACCAACCTCTCATGATCAAATAGGATACTATCTATAAAGGTGCTTTAAAGTTATTATCAACCTCAACAATCAGTGTTCCAAAAGTATTAAGACCACAGAGCTGATCCTCTGACAAGCAAAAGCTACAGATGCTTAGAGTCACACGCATTAATGAAGAGAGAGCTGAACTTCAGATGGAAACCTGACACTCTCACCTATGCACCGTCCAGTCCACAGGCAGTGTTGATCGTACCGAGCCACACAGGAGTTGCACACGTGGCAATGGAGTGATCTTAATGGCTTCCTTATCTAAGGCGACAATTAAGAGAGCGAAAAGCAGATATCAGAATCCCAAAGTGGTAACAAATCAAAAGCAAAATCTTATTTCTAAATTATAAAGACACACTGGCACAAATAATCCTATATTGATCATCAATTCACTTAGGCTCTGGAAGGCTTTGTTACTCTTACTTCCAGGTGTCTACTTTAATTAGGCCATCAATAAGGGGGATTTGGAGTCCAGAGCCTACTGACACTGATGAAGGGGCAATGAGGCAGCACCACACAGCAGGATGAGTATCAGCCGAAGAAACAGTGAACGCGAGTTACATTTCTGGCTCTGTTAGTAATCTGAGGAAAGTTACTTCCTCTCTTTCGGCCATGAATCCTCAGTTACTAAATCAAAGGTTTCACTAGGTGGTGTCTAGGGTCACCATGATCCTGAGACTCCAAGTTAGTTCTAACATATGCTTCATGGCAGGAAAAAGCAAACCAAACACATAAAAGAGATTCAACCATAGGCAACTTCAAAAGATTATAAACATCATTCTCTCATAAGTTCAAGGCAGAAAATTGTTCTGACAGCAATGCAAAATTTAAAAAAAACCAATTTTATACCTGGTAAAAAGAAAGGTGTATAAATATACCAGAAGATGTGAAAAATGCATACATGAGCATTGTAACAAAGAATTTGCTTTTACTATGGGAAAAGAATTATAGAGGAAAAGATTCACTCACAAGACAGGATGTACAAAATGTTCTGAAGTCCAGACAGCCGGTCTCTGCAAGGGTGACGATACTCTGAAAGACATTAAGTTTGACCTTACGTTTGGTTTTTACTGGGGAAATGGATGATGCATGGTTATATACCATTCTCACAGTTCTCTCTCCAAACTGCAATAGCTAGAAAAGCAATTTAGAAGACCTGCCACCGTATCATTCTGTACCTGAAATATGTGACTTTTCAAGGCTGCATTTTCAACCACAGTCAATAAATTAGAATGCACAAAAATTGCACCTCCTCCCTGTATTCCATGAATGGCAATGATCTCTCAGTTATAACATGCTAGAGAAAAATAAACACATACATTATACACTCATAAAAAAGGAACAAACACCACCTATACATCAGAATTGATGGTTATAAGTTCCAAAGGCAGGCTTTCAGGAATACTGGCTTTAGATAACAGAGAAAATAACAATCTCCCCAACTTCTAACATTCACGAGCAATGGGAGACACACCATGACTCCTGACAATTTCAGTCTGAGGACAAGAAAGGGCATCTCCTCAGCCAGTAAGGAGAAGGACTCCCCTTGGCCTCGTCCTAGATACTCTCTATATATTTAATAAGGGAATTTAAGCTGTATGATCATTACCTAAGTATTATTATAAAGAAGCAGGAGTTCATATCTACTGACAGAAATTATATCTGAAAAAGTCTTGGTGGTAATATTACTGTAATGGAAAATAAAAACACTTTCTAAACTTTCATATAAATAAATAACAGTGAAGAAATCTGTTTGCTGATTTAATTATTCCACATTTATGCTGCACCTATTATGTGCCAGGCTTTCCTGGGGCTTGGACGGTAAAGAACTTGGCTGTAATGAGGAGACTCGGGTTCGATCCTTGGGTTGGGAAGATCCCCTGGGAAGGGAATGGCAATTCACTCCAGTATTCTTGTCTGGAGAATTCCATGGGCAGAGGAGCCTGGCGGGCGACAGTCCATGGGGTCATAAAGAGTGCGTCACGACTGAAGCGACTAACAGACTGATTAGCTGCCAGGCACTAGAGATGCAGTCACAATAAAAACCAACACAGTGTACCATGCCCTCCTATAAAGCAAATCAGTAACATTACAGAGAACGCTCACCATTTTCTTTTCTTCTTCTGAAGCCTTAGTGAACCCTGGATCAGTTGTCCAAGTCTTGTAGAAAAAGTAGAGGAAGGCTACTATGCTGATAATGAAAATGAAATACAAAGGGGTGCCTGCTACATGTGAAAGCCAAGTTAAGGAACATATCAGACTTCTAGTAAGAACAGCCTAATTATGATGTAGGCACATTTCATCACTGGTTCCTAAGTCTCTTTACTCTGCACTCTACCTTTGCCTTTCCTACATACACACACCATTATGTAGACTAACCCTAAAACCTGGTCCCACCCTATGTTCTACTCCTATAGGAATCTGCTCATAGTTGGCTAATAATTATCTCTTCTCATTAGTTGAAACTCATATAAAAGACTGAGAGGAATAGTTGTGGTATATGAAGAACCTCCTAAATACTGAAAAATTTTCCAGATCCAAACAAATTAATATCTAATGGTGTAATTGTGCCTCTCCTGTGTGCATCTAAAATAGTATTTTCTGATCACCTAATAAATTTTAACAAAACTATTCAAAGAAACAAATCACTGAATTCAGAGATTCTAATTAAAAATATTTCCCTATATATTAGATTAATGCTAGCAAACATTTCTTACATGGAAGTTTAATAACATAATTCTTGTAGTTGTATTAGGCTGAGTTAATTCAGAAACAAAGAAATTGCTCTCCTTGCAAAGTGGTTACAAATTAGATACTATTTGGAAAGGCAGACATTATGGATAAGTTAAGATAAAGTGTTTCAAAGATAGACATTACCCACTTTGAAGTGTTTTTAAAGTGGTTCAAATCCTTTGTATCAAAAAGGAAAGGGAAGGACAAATGAATGTGCAATAATGAACCAATAAGCCAGCAGTAAACCAGTTCTCCTTGTCCAATTAAAATCATTATATTGACGCAGTAACTGTATCTGCCTTCAGAGGTGTTGCCAAGCTGCCTGGTGCTAAACTTCAGAGTGGAAAAATGTAGCCATAGAATAAACTCTAAACTCTTGCTATTCAAAGTGTGGTGCATGGACCCACAGCAATGGCTTTACTGGGGAGCCTATTAGAAGGGTAGAGCTCCAGACTTCACCCCAGACCTGCAGAAGCAGATTCTGGAATTTACCAAGATCCCTAGGGGATGCACACACACATTATAGTTTGAGAAGCACTGCTCTTATCCACAAAAAAAACAGCAGAACGACATCTGGTTCTGGTAGTCAGGAATGGATCTTGTTGGTTTAGCTTATTGGTTTATCTGCAGATGGGCCTGGCTTTATGAAAGACATAGGATCCAAAAAAAAAAAAAAAGCTGTGTGAAATTGAAACTGCATTCCCCTAAAATCCTGATCAACATACACAACACAGTCTCAAAAACCTCCAACCGAATCACAGGATAATCTCCCGTACTGAGTGGAACAAATTTGGGGCTCCTGTTCTGAATAATCTTTAAAACAAGTCCTGCAGAAACTGATGGATTCTCTCCTTCCAAATGAATGGATCCCTTCACTATATTCCCTCACATAAAAGCCAAGCATTCCTTGTTCCCATGCCCTTGCTTTGTATGGTTCACTGCTCTCAAGTGTTCCCCACTTTCCCCATCTACTTCTAAAAATCATACTTTTAGGATGTCCAAGTCCTAACTGCCTTCAAGACCTAACTTATAGCCTTCCTTTCACTTGAGGTCTTTCCCTGTGGAAAAGGATTCTCTCCCTTCCCTGAACCCAAGAATGTTAATTCTATGGCACTCAGTCCTGGATTATAGTTATCTGTAGACAATTTAACCTCCCCAGTTAGCCTGTGACCCTTCTTCAGCTAAAATATTTCTCAACATGGATCTGAGATCTGCCATTTTATAACTTGGATTAACTGGTTTTCGTTCTTTAGCTCCTTTATATCTACACTGTAGATCTTACACTATAGTTGCCCTATAGGCAGATGCTACAGGAGCCGCTTCCAGCATTTTTATTGAGTGTTCATTCTGTACAATGCACTGTCTTCCAAATGACAGACTTTCAGGCACTTGAAATTGGAAGGCAGAGCTTACACCTCCACGATAAGCAGCAATATCACAGCTCGCACAACACACTTTCCTGCATATGTTCCTCTATTCGCTACTGTCTCTCTTCGAAAGAACAGAATTTGAAACAGAGCAAACACATCTGAGGTGTGTCCTGGCCAGTGCAGTGGACAGTGAGATGCTGATGTCTTTTGCCTGGACACTCACATCCTGATACCACTAGACAATACACTGGTTTCCCTGAAAGCCGCATCACTGCACATACCAGGCTTCTGGTCAAAGCTCCTGGTTCTTTTTCATTTGGCCTGAAGCTGTGTCATTCTCACCACGATGCGTACTTGTATCACGCTGATTGTCTGAAACTCAGTATTAGGACTTCACATATTTATTCCTCTTAAACTTAACTCAGCTATAGCTGGAATCCCTAACATCATGTTCAGTGGTTCACCATCTCTTTGCTGAATCTTAATCTTACTTCCCAACTCATCAGTAAGGCTTTCTCTCCTCTCAAACCTGCCTCATAAAAGCCACCTATCACTTGCTATACACACAAAAGGCACAAAAAGAAAGTGTTCATCTCAAGAGCTAACCTAGAGCTGCTCCTAAAATTCCAACATATAACCTTCCACACAGATTCTGTTCCTAAGAGTAATTGATGATAACAAAATAACAGGTATTATTTACAGAATGAGGACTATGGTCAGCATTTTACAGACATCCTAACATAGTAATTACTTGCAGGTACCTGATGAACTTGGTACTGTTATCCCTAATTTAAGAAAACCGATATTCAGTGAAATTATTTGCCCAATGGTACCGGGCTCAGCATCAGATGCTACAGGAGCCGCTTCCAGCATTTTTATTGAGTGTTCATTCTGTACAATGCACTGTCTTCCAAATGACAGACTTTCAGGCACTTGAAATTGGAAGGCAGAGCTTACACCTCCACGATAAGCAGCAATATCACAGCTCGCACAACACACTTTTCTGCATATGTTCCTCTATTCGCTACTGTCTCTCTTCGAAAGAACAGAATTTGAAACAGAGCAAACACATCTGAGGTGTGTCCTGGCCAGTGCAGTGGACAGTGAGATGCTGATGTCTTTTGCCTGGACACTCACATCCTGATACCACTAGACAATACACTGGTTTCCCTGAAAGCCGCATCACTGCACATACCAGGCTTCTGGTCAAAGCTCCTGGTTCTTTTTCATTTGGCCTGAAGCTGTGTCATTCTCACCACGATGCGTACTTGTATCACGCTGATTGTCTGAAACTCAGTATTAGGACTTCACATATTTATTCCTCTTAAACTTAACTCAGCTATAGCTGGAATCCCTAACATCATGTTCAGTGGTTCACCATCTCTTTGCTGAATCTTAATCTTACTTCCCAACTCATCAGTAAGGCTTTCTCTCCTCTCAAACCTGCCTCATAAAAGCCACCTATCACTTGCTATACACACAAAAGGCACAAAAAGAAAGTGTTCATCTCAAGAGCTAACCTAGAGCTGCTCCTAAAATTCCAACATATAACCTTCCACACAGATTCTGTTCCTAAGAGTAATTGATGATAACAAAATAACAGGTATTATTTACAGAATGAGGACTATGGTCAGCATTTTACAGACATCCTAACATAGTAATTACTTGCAGGTACCTGATGAACTTGGTACTGTTATCCCTAATTTAAGAAAACCGATATTCAGTGAAATTATTTGCCCAATGGTACCGGGCTCAGCAGGTAAAGAATCCGCCTGCAATGTGGGAGACCTGGGTTCGATCCCTGGGTTGGGAAGATCCCCTGGAGAAGGGAATGGTAACACATTCCAGTATTCTGGCCTGCAGAATTTCATGGACACAGGAGCCTGGTGGGCTATAGTCTATGGGGTCCCAAAGAGTCAGACACAACTGAACAACTTCACTTCACTTCACATAATAACTAGTAAGAAAAAAAATAAAAAGCCAGAACTCCAATTCATTCTGTCTGATTCCAAAGGCCACATTCCTTTCACCATGTTCCCAGGCCCTCTTCCCGTGATGGGCAAAGCGGCTGTGGGAGCGGAGGCCCCATGCAATCCAGACACGGCAACACAACTAGTCTACCTCAGGATGGGTCTTTTCAGGGCAGCATCTCAGTGCACACCCAAGGAAGCTGAGATAACATTTAGCACTCAGCTTGGAAAACACTGATCTGATGGCGCCACCTACTGACTGACCTGGACCCACCAGCAGCAGCCTGGGCGTTTATTAGAACTGGCTTCATGCTGTACATGTCAGTAAAATACCTTCCTGTCAACTCCAACATCTTTTAAGATTCTGTCCAGCTATGGGAAATCAAATCAGTCCTTCTCATGTTATGACATCTTCATAAATACTGAACAGCAGTAAACTCAGCTGAATACTAACTAAATACTTCTGTAATTGAGGTTTTCAAACTATGGTGGAGTAACATTTTTGTTAATATTAACACTGCAAATTTGAAATAATTCAATGTAAAAACTACCACACTTTTTTGGTGCAAGATCTAAAAGAGCATGAGTTACCCACATTTTAAAAAGTCATCAAGAAACACAATTTTTAAACTATGTTTATTTACTCCACTGTGTATGAATTGGTAAATAAAAATATCAGCCAGCCCTTTCAGTACTACATCAATTACCAAAACATTTACTAGCCTTGGGACTTCTATAAGTGATAAAGTATTTTTGTATCACATAATATCACCCAAGCCTTTAAGTGGTGGTCATAAGGCCAGTGCTTAAAAAGCTGCCCTCAAATCAATAATTGAGATGAAAGTTAATGCAATAAAATCATTTGAAAAGTCAAAATGACCCCCATGGTATACTGTGCCGTTTATTTAAAGGAATCTGAAAAGTACTAGAGATAATGCTCAGAAATAAAGAGCATCACTAAAGTAAAAACATGCTATAATGAAGGGTGATAAATGCACTCAGAATTCATATGCCTCTCTCACTTTACATTTATTCCGATGAAACAATAAACTGAGTGAACGCATCTCTCTTATAAGCAGTATTCTTTCAAGTGTATCACTCCCAGAAAGAGAAATAACAGAAGTTAAAGGAATATGCTTAAAGGTACATGTCTATCCACCACATTCCTTCTCCTGCCCTGTAAGGAAAGCAAGGCTTTTAATGGTTTCCTAGGGCCCTTTGAGGGAGAGAAAGGAGCCTGGAAAGAGGTGGGAACTCTGAAAACTGGAGAAAATGCATCCTTCCTAATGGGAGCTATAAATAGCTATAAACTAGGAAGTAACCCCTATCCTCACTTTCAGGTGACTGGATTTGGCCTGGGCCCTGCTGCTCAAGTGATAAACCAATCCCTTGGATGAGCTGTTTTTTTAAACTACGAGTTGCCATCCACTAGTAGGTCATGAAAGATTTAAGTGGCCTATCACTCGCGTTTTTTAAAAAGGAAATAGAATAAAAAACAAAAATGTTAGAGTGAAGCACATATTAGGATGTGCTTTTGTCTCACGTATATTTTCGGTGGCAATGCAAATTTATTTTTACTGTGCACTGAAAATCACTGCCTTGGATAATAACACTACACTGACCACTGCTGAGGAGGACACATTTCCTTCAGTATTCCACCTATACAGGTAATCTTGGTATCCAGATTTATATTTATATTTAATTTATATTTATATTTAATCACTATAATTGCTGACCAAGTTAAAAGAACCATCTGACCTTAAAGAGAACCTCAAGGCAATACAGCATTTTTATGGATCTAAATAATTCACGATTCATTCACTGTTTTAATATATTGTTAAACTGTTTCCTTCCTATGTGTAATGAACACTAAACACCTGCTGTTTCCATAGTGTACCCTGAGATCATGTCCAGAATTCAGTAGATTTCTAACATTAAACACTGTCAATCAGGACCATTAAATTAATATAAATTTGATTTGCATTCCCTGGGTCTCATCTAGTATCTAAATTTTAGTCATTTTTAAAAGTTAAATGAGATATGCATTTGAATGTAAACTTGAAGGATATCAGGAAAGAATAACATGAACCAAGTCATAAACATCCAAAAAATGGAACTCAGCAGAAAGACCGTTGGTAAGTACATAAGGCTCTTGTACCCGAGCAAGAACCTAAAAGAAAAAAAAAAGTATAAACATAAGGTATTAGTGAAAGTAAGAGTGAATCATACTCATCTTCGTTCTAGATTCCCTTAAATAATGGTGACAGTGGAAATAAAGAAGGCTTCAGATAGCAGCGGCAGCTTTCACCAAGTGCTACGCGCCACCGTCCACATGGTGAGAGCTAGGCACCAGCGTCGCTTTGTTGTACGTGTAAGGAAACTGGAACACCGGGACTTTCGAAAAGTGAATGTTCTAGCTCCTGTGACAGACTTGCATGTTATTTCACACCCAAAAACATCACACTTTCAACTAATCTTTTTCATTTCTTTTGAAACACACATTTGTATTTTTGGCATGTTATATTTTCAAATACACATTATATTTCCAAAATGCAAAAATTTAAATCCCTGGAGAGTCATCTTCACATTTAACAAGCTAAATGCGAAGATAGCAGTGTATTTTTGAAACACACAGAGGCACACAACCTTGAGCATTTTTATCCTACAAGCAGCCTGCGAAGCAGACACGTAACATAAAAAGATACATACAGGTTATCGGTGGCTTTCGTCATCAAACCCCAGCCATCTTGCTTGGATCACAAGCAACATGGAAGTCTACATAAAACTTACTCAAATGTTTACTATTATAGTTTCAAAAGAAAAAAAAATCTTTTACATTAAATACTCAATACAGTAAATCATGCATGAATATAACTTACCTAGATCTATTTTTAAATTTATATCATAAAACAATGATTGAACACACATATTAAAGGGTTTTTAAAAAGCTATCAAGATCCTAAGCACAACTATGATAAAATAACACCTGGCAACAAGTAAAGATCCCAAACCTCAGGCCCCCAATATGGTGCCAGAATAGGCCAACTGGAGCCTACATAACCTTCACGGCATGGCTTGTCTGCAGCAAAATTTGACCTAATTAAGTGGTGCAGTGAACTATCTTATTTGTTTAACAGCCTGCTACTATGACCTGTCTACTCCTGACAGGTATCACATAGCAGCCTGGATCAACAAACAACCTCCTGTGGAGCCTAGTAATAGTGGAAGTTTATAGCTGCTTACTCTGTGAAACTGGGACTCTGAAGAGTGGAAGAAATAAAAGTAGAATGGACAAAGCTGCTGCTGCTGCTGCTGCTGAGTCGCTTCAGTCGTGTCTGACCCTGTGCGACCCCATAGACGGCAGCCCACCAGGCTCCCCTGTCCCGGGGATTCTCCAGGCAAGAACACTGGAGTGGGTTGCCATTTCCTTCTCCAATGCATGAAAGTGAAAAGCGAAAGTGAAGTTGCTCAGTCGTCTCTGACTCTTAGCGACCCCTTGGACTGCAGCCCACCAGGCTCCTCTGTCCATGGGATTTTCCAGGCAAGAGTACTGGAGAGGACTGGAGTATGGACAAAGTTACCACATGCATTTGTCTCCCATTTGAACAGTGTCCATATGCTAAGCCTAGCATATGAAGCCCTCAACTCACAAAGTTTCCATATAAATATTTTATAACATGAGTTTCTATTAAAACAAAATCTCAAATGCCCCTGTCCTAGGTGAGTTGATATTATGCCAGCCTTTGCTTTCTCTCTGGAAAAAAGGGAAAAAGTGATTGTAATTTGGCTTAAAATTTATTTGAAAACCAAGTCAATCCAATTGGTGGAAAATGAATGAGTATCTCTAACTTACAAATTTTCTGTATAGCAGGCAATTTCAGGCATTTTACTATTTTTCAGAAATTTGAGCTTTAAAATTCATTTCCAGCCTACTGTCCTGCTCTTGAATGACTAAGTGGTAATATTCCACTAACGCTTTTTTTTAAATAACAAAAGCAACTCATGCTTATTCCACAAAATGCTGGTAAGCAGACAAAGGACATAGGAACATTTATAATCACACCCTGAAGA
Source organism: Oreotragus oreotragus (assembly GCA_006410675.1). Taxonomy (NCBI): domain Eukaryota; kingdom Metazoa; phylum Chordata; class Mammalia; order Artiodactyla; family Bovidae; genus Oreotragus; species Oreotragus oreotragus. Next base: position 777,026 of record SJYX01011109.1, read on the forward strand.
CAGCAACACGCACTTTCTTTTAGAGTCTCTCTTACAGATCATCATCGTTACATTTTCCTTTCCTTCAGTGACTGAAAACGTCTGACAGGAGACACGTGTCCTGCTTGTATGGACCTTACATTCCAGGAAACAGTAATTAAGTGCCATGAAGCAAATACAAGGGGAGGATACAGCAGAGCCAGTCAGACATGGCTTGGCTGAGGAGGGGATGCTGGGAACTGAGGTCCACGAGACGTTTCCCGCTACGTAATGCGGTACAGACAGACACACAAGCAAGAGCCAAGGCCCCAGGTGGGTATGAGCTTCCTATGTTCTAGAAACAGAAAGAAGGCTGGAGGGCAGTGAAAGTAAGAGATAATGCCAGAGGGGAAGGGGTGATTACATAGCACCTCACTGGCAAGGAGTCTGGAAGTCATTCTGAGGACAAGGAGAAGCCACGGGAGGGCTTTATGCAGGGAGAGAAGACAGAAACTGGTTTGCTTTTTTAAAGCCCACCCTTGATTGCTGAGTGAGGAGGAACTACATTGGGGTAACAGCTGAAGTCAGGAGATCAGTGAGGCGGCCTGGCCTAAGGAGCCAGCAGAGGAGAGGGCACAAGCAGACCAAGGGGGACAGGGCAGGGTGGGCCTGGGAGGGCACTGGGTGTGGGGGGTGAGGGGCAGCAAAGAATAGCAGGGGGCAGTGATCTGAGGATGGGACCCATTATTCATGTAGAAACTGGACGCCACTCTTCTGGGAAAGGGAGATGAGAAGCAGCGCTGGGTACTGATTACTGAGTACTGGGCATCAGTCATGGTTTTAACCATTATATTTGTACTAACCACAAGGCAGGCATTGTCATAAACATCATCCTCATCTTAGAGACGAAGAAATCGAGGCACAGAGAGGTAAACCAACTTGCTCAAGGTCAGACTGTCATGTGGTAAAGCGTGACTTGAACCCAGGCAATCTGACTCTTAACTACCAACTACATATATATATATGGAGAAGGCAGTGGTACCCCACTCCAGTACTCTTGCCTGGAAAATCCCATGGGTGGAGGAGCCTGGTGGGCTGCGGTCCATGGGGTCGTGAAGAGTCGGACACGACTGAGCAACTTCACTTTCACTTTTCACTTTCATGCATTGGAGAAGGAAATGGCAACCCACTCCAGTGTTCTTGCCTAGAGAATCCCAGGGATGGGGGGAGCCTGGTGGGCTTCCGTCTATGGGGTCGCAGAGTCGGACACAACTGAAGCGACTTAGCAGCACGTATATATATATGTATATATGTAAATTGTATACATATATACAGCATACATTGTATACATGTATATACATACATATGTATATGTATTATGTATAAATATGTAAATATATAAAATGTATATATATAATGTATGAACATTTTATTAAAAATAGAACTATACCACAGTTACTATTTTATAACTTCCTATGATTTACTTAGGTTGTTTCTTACCTAAAAAACATTATGAGCTGAAAACTAGCTTAAAATGAATTTAAAGTTAGAATAGAAAAAAAAAATTTCTGAAAAATGGGCAAAAATGCTTCAAGATGCAAAATAGTTACAAAAATCTTATTATTATTCATTAACAATTCAAAAAATGACCGAGGGAAAAAAGTAAGCTAGGATATTTATTTTCTACCAATTGTCAATGTAATTAAATTATTGGATTGACCGATTTGCTTTCAGTCAAATCATACACCACCAAAGCCCTGCTCTCCCACCTTGAGGATCATTCTATGTGATAAGTAACATTCATAGCTCAATAAAAATCTGTGGCTCCAGCTAATAACAGAATAAAAAGAGTACTCAAATTGGAAATGCAATAACCAGCTTTGCAAAGACTAATACACACCTTGGAAATAAAGACATCAGAAAAAACAATATTATTAAAAGAAATCCTTTTAAAAGCCAAGAATCTGAATCGAAGTCCAATATGTATCCAACAGCCCACATGGTAATCACAGAAAGTAGCAGCAGCAGGAAGACCTATTAAGAGAGTCAGAATTTTAGAACTTAATGGATTTTACCTCCTAAGCACCTAATAGTTAGTTCAAAAGTAAAACTATTTCCTAAATATACAGTAAGTTAATACAACAGCACAACACAGTTTTTCTTCAAAATTGCTGATAAATCTGAACTTTAAGAAATTACAAATCTTGAAAGCAATCTTTTAAATCTTGCATTAATAAAATGTTGCTTAAACATATTCAGTTTTGCTGTATTCCACTCCAAGAAATGTTGATCTTCTAGAAATGTGTTAGTTATAGCTGACATTAGAAAAAATAATTTCTTTCAAACAGTATTATGTGTCAGAAGGCATAAAGCAGGACAAAAAGACCACACAAAAAATCAATATACCCAAGCTACAACGAAGAAAGTACAAGATATCCAATATGGGCACTGCATGGTGCCATGCCCTAATAAAGAAGGTCAGAAGGAACAAGTCTACAGAAAAGATGACTTTCATCTAGGGCATGTGGAATTACAGACATCTAGGAGATAGCCAGGACTCAGTCAGAAAAGCAGATCTACCATACAGGTCAAAACTTAGTCTTTAATCAGTACACCAACTGGAAAGACAGGAATGAAAAGCATCCTGAGGACTGTGTGCAGGTGAACAGCGCAGAAGCTTGGCCAACAGGAACACTCAAGGGAAAAAAAAGCTAAGTCCCAAAAGGCGAGTAAGGAAGTATGACTGGTATGACCAGAAAGGCAGGGTGAGGACCAGAAACAGTGTTCCAGTCAAGCCAGGGAAGGGACTTGCAAGAAGAGAGTGGTTCTCAGTGTCATATGTCACATGGAGGTCAAAGTCTGAAACACATCCTTGGATGCTAATAATAGGAGTTTATTCCACAAAGTTAAAAGAACGAAGCAACACTGTGGCTGTCTGTATTAAAGCCGGACGCCACATCTGAGCAACGTGGTCCCTTAACTCCAGTATGCATGACCTTTATATTCTGCTTTATCTTCTACAATCTTTACTTCTCTAAACCACATTCTGAGGATGGCTAATTTCAAATGATTGACCGATTCTTTGCGACACCGTGGACTGTAGCCCACCAGGCTCTTCCGTCCATGGGATTCTCCAGACAAGAATACTGGAGTAGGTTGCCATTTCCTTCTCCAGGAGATCTTCCTGACCCAGGGGTCAAACCCAGGTCTCCCACATCGCGGGCAGACTCTTTAATGTCTGAGCTACCAGGGAAGTCGATTTCAAATGATAGGAAGTCTTTAATATGCTTCCAATTCTAATTTGCATGATAATACAAAATGAGCAAGTCTAGGGTTGTTTTTCTTAAAGGTAAACTTAGAATCTACATGCAGTATAATCTTAGAACAGAAATAATAATTAAATGTGAATCTCACAATTTTAATTGCAGATACAACACTCACGGATGAGCCACACTATTTCCTTGTTCAACAAATATTCCAGTGTACATCATATGCTAGGCACTGTTCTAGGCACTTGGGAACACATCAATGAATTTAAAGTCTTTCTCTCATGGAGCCTAAATTCTAGCAGGGGAAGACAGACAGACCAACGTACTAAGAGAATTTTAGAGTATAGAGAAAGCTGAATGGAAGCTTTCTCTATACTCTAAAATTCACTCAGTACGTTTGTCTGTTCTAAGGTTTTTGGCTTTTATTCTGGGAGAAAGGGGGAATCATCACAGGATTCTGAGCAGATAAATGATAGGATTTGACTTACATTGTAAGATTCATCTGACTGCTCTACTGAGAAGAGACTAGAGGTGAGTGGAGGCAGGAAAATGTCAGAGAGTGCAGGAATTCATTTTGCTCGACCAAAATGTCATGGTAAAGTGGTGACAAGGGTCAGATGCTGGATATACACTGAGGGCAGAACTAGCCAATGTGTCTTTCTGATGGACTGAATACGCGGTATGACAAAGAGGCAAAGGTAACTGGAGAGTAAGTTGCCACCTGCTGAGATGGGGAAGCTCTGGACGGAATAGTTGGGGGCAGAGGGGAGGAGAGATAAGGAGCTCATTTTGGATGTTATACTGACGATGCCTTTTGGATGGTGAATGGATAAATCAAGTAGGTAACTGGATAGGTCTGAACTAGAGATACATTTGGGTGTTGTCAACACATAGACAGCATTTAAAGCCATGGAAGCACATGAAACCACCAAGGGAATGACTAGACAGAAAAGAGGTCCGAGGACAACCCTGGGACACTCTACTAATAAAGCAGGGGAGGGAGCAGAGGAGATGGCAAAGACTAGGAGGAAACTGTTCTTTCTATTTTTCTCCCTTCCCAGACTTAAATGCAAAATTGGTGTAGTATTCGTGGGGATCCTATGCAAAGAAATCTCATGCCTGTTAATCTAGAATCTGAAGGTATTCCATACGTTCTGAAGACAACGCTATCATATGTGAAGACGTTAAACAGTAAAATCAATCCAATATCCGTTTTCATAATACATTCTCTATTACAACTTAGATTTTGCTGGACATAAGAGCAAGCTGACCATTCTAATCTAATTTTTTCTATCATTCCATTCACTTTGTTGTTGTTGTTGCTCACTTTTAACTTGAGAAGACCACCACTCAGAAGAAGTGCCAAGTTAAAAAAAAAAAAAGAATAAAGGTTGGGTTTCATCTCTCAAAAGTCTGGATGCTTTTAATTTTATGAAGTGACATCATATGCCTGAAGCTTGCAACACTGTCATTTTTTTTTTTAGTTTAATTCCTCCTGATTCTAAGAAAACGTTTTGAATGTTATGATTTCCCCTTTGAAAACAATTTTAACAGGAACAAGTTCTTTAAGAATAACTCCTATAAAGGTCCTTGCAACAAGGATTTTTCCTTTTGCGTCTCTAAGAATCTAAACTATTTGTGTTTCGATTCACTCATGAAATAAACGTGGAAGTATGCTATGGTATTCAAAAGGTAACATGGAGCTGTTGAGCCATCTAGCTGAGAACCAACAATAAATTGCCATTAAAAGTGCCAAATTTCCAACTTTGGGTTACATATGGATATATGGGAAAGATATAATTGGCAGATACAATGCAGCAGTAGGCCAACTCCTTGGTTTTCCCTGATGCCTTCAAACACAAAAATAAATGGACAGAACAGTTCTTAGAGCCCACAGGAAAGGCCCTCTATGAAAATACCTCACATTTCTGCAGCCATCTCCAAAGTCTGAAATTTTTGTTGGCTCGAGTTTTGGCCTCTGACTTTAGCATGTGAATAATGAGCCGATTTTTGTTTTGCAGGGCCATGTCAAGAGGGGTTTCTCCCTAAAAAAGAAAGAAAAAGTTCAATTCTATTTTTGATACAGCATAGGTACTAAACTTTTTTTTTTAATATTTATTTATTTGGCTGAGCCACGTCTTGGTTGTGGCACATGCGATCTTTAGTTGCACATGGAGGATCTTTTTATAGCTGTGGTATGCGAACTCTTAGTTGGGGTATGTGGGGCCTAGTTCCCTGACCAGGGATTGAACCCAGGCTCCCTGCATTGGGAGCGTGGAATCTTAGCCACTGAGCCACCTGGGAAGTCCCAAAGCTAAACAAGTTTCACAAACTCACAAGAATCATAGATTCAATGTATTTATTCCAAGGGTAGCCAACTATTATTGTTTCTATGTATCTCGTGGTAACTGAAGACATAATAAACTGAGAGAGAGAAACACCTGGCCATACCTTAACATTTCGGACATCCAGGCTAGAACCAGCTTCCAAGAGCTTATCAACGGCACTAACATTTCCTGCTGCAACTGCCCAGTGAAGTGGAGTGTTTTGATGTATTTTATCAACTATATTGAGAGAAGGATTAAACTTTAAAAGAAATCCAGTTGGTTCTGGCCTGTCTCAAAACAATAAAACACCAAAACAACACTTATTAGAATGATTTGAAGGGTAAATGTAAATAATGAACCTGTTTGATAATGTATCAATGAACCAATCAGTAAGTATTCTTAAAACTGCAGAACTTCTCTTTGCAAAGTTTTATTCTAGGTGCTAATAGTGGTGAGGACCAAGTTGCTGCCCCAAGAGAAATGTATTAATTGTCTGCTACATAATGTAATTTTAACATCAATACAATGGAATAATTGCTTTTGTTTTTCAAATTTTTATTTTCATGCTGCTGATCTAATGGCTAATTTTTTTTTTTTTTTTTACTTTGGCCAACATTAAATGCTATGTTATTTATCAAATTAAAAAATTAAATGTACAACATCATATTTGAGGAGATAAACCAAAAGCTAACTTCACATTCTCCCTCCAGTCACTTATTACATAAAGAGGTATAAAAATACCCTAAATTATTTATCATAGAAAGTTATGGACTTTAAAGCAAGCAGAATTCAAAGAAATGTTTTTTACTTCATCTTCAACACCTTTACTTCTTTCATGACTACTCAAGAGATTCCTTTAATAAAATAATAATCTATTTTACTCATTCTATTCAAGATTTTTAAACATTATACATGATCTGAGAGTTACTAGCAAAGATGACAAAATGCTTTTTGACAAAATTCTACCCCAAATTTGAGTCTTATCACTCTAGGAACTAAAAGGAAATAGCATCAGAACTAACTCAGTTCCTAGGAGCAACACCCTAAGTAAAAGCAGACTCAGAAACTAAGTACAACACTGGAAATAAAACTGACAAAGGACAAACTGCAGCATCTGAGCAGAAGAATAAGCTGGACCACACGGCAACCAATAATCCCAAGTAGTGACCGTACACTCAATAACAGAGCCTGCATTTCTTAGCTTAAAACGCACTGTTTTTTGAAATGCATACTTATCATCTAGATTTCAAATTATGGGAGCATTTAAACCTGTAGCCATTCTTCAGAAACGTAAACTAAGAAATGCAAATTCTGTTAATAAGTATACGCTTTGGAATCTCCAGGTGTTCTATAGGAAAAGTTTTTTCTTATGAGTAGCTTTCAAACTTTTCCCCAAAGCTATCAGAAAAGAGAAAATTTATTTCAATGCTGCTTTTCTAACTACAACTACATTAAAAGTGCATGTCACAGTCATGAGACGGAAAATCTTACTTTCTTCAGAATGTTGTGTCACCTCACATAGAATAAGATACTTAAATTGCTGGAATCAAGAGTCAGAATAAGGCAATTCCATTAAACTTACTTACCCAAGTACTTTGTTAGCTGATAACATGAGAGGTGTCTGCCCGTTTACATCTATCGTATTCACACTCTGTTAAGAAAGAAGAGCTAATCAGCCTAACTGTAAACACAGTCAAGTTTCTGTTTCCTCTCTTAGTAGAAGTATCTCTTCCATACATTCACACCATAGTGTGTCTACAAGTGTCCAAATATCATTTGAATAAAATAATGTTCTGTTTCACATCCACAGGGTAAAAATCCACTGATTGCTACAAAATATTTTTAAAGGGAAAAATCTGAATATGTGATTTTTAAATGTTGTATGTTGTGAGTAGACAGAAAAATGTTGATAATCACCATCAAATATGAGACAGTAGAGACCTTAGAAGTTACCTAGTTTAGACTTTAACTGACACATTAATTCAAACTATCACCTCTTGGACAAAATCATCCAGTCTCTACTTAAATACTTTCAGTAAGAGTGAATTCTACCTTCTGAGGCAAGAATACAAAGTATATTGTATTTTTGGATTGACTATGTTTCAAAGAGTAAAACATGAAAAATTCTTTTCTATTTTTGAGAATACAGGAAATAAAAAGGAAACCATAGCTCCAAGAACATACGGTCAAAAAAATGGGTCCAGAGTTGAGGTATATAATACCTCAACCAAGGGACCCCAACCTCCAAAAAAAGTCAGTGACTGAATATTCTTATAGGCCTTGGAGGAAGAAGCCCAAAGTGAAGTAGAAAAGATGACTCTTCATACAGTTTTCCAAAATGAGAACCAAGAGGTTATAATTATTCTACTTGAATTGCTAAGTCTAACAGAAAGTGCTTATTTAAAGAGAATACAGTCATTCCAACAGCATTTGTGCAAACATGTTTCCATTCCTGCTACACGAAACTGGTGATGTATAAACTAGTTGTTACCAGAAAGCATATCCCAGGCAAGCAGAACTGACAGTGAAACTCCCACTGCCAACAACCCATAATTTAACCAGTGCCATAAATGAATGTCTCTTAAGGCAAGTCATTTTTCATGGGATTACTTCAGGGAACAATAAGAAACATACATTTAAACTGGTCTCCACTTGGAATCAAATAATGAAAGCAAATGATGGGTTAATTTAGTGATCTGACTACCATTTCCACATTCAACCAAAAGAAAAATACAGGCTTTTAAAGTCATGTTTTTTGAAAAACTGCAAATTACTGGGATCACAAGAAAAACTATTATAAGCTTACAAGTTTCAGAAACAACTATTATATGTTACTGAGCTAAATGACCTATCCTTTTTGCTCCAGTGAAGCTGGAAAAGCAGTATTCAATAGCTAGACTTACTGAGGCTAGTATTTGAATATTCACGTATCTGTAAAATTATTTTTATACCTTAAAAATGAGGACTATTACTAATAATCCTCTGAGTCCTTTCAGATTTACAACAGCTGCAATACAAAATACGTCTCAAAACATACCTGTCCTTTAGAGATGAGATATGCTATAATGGGCATGTGCTGAAATAACACTGCCAGGTGGATGCCGCAGAATCCCTCTCCGTCAATGAGAGCGGGGTCTGCACCATACTGCAGTAATAATATGACCATAGGTAAATGCCCTTGTCTGGAAAAAGAAAGAACAAAAATTATATTGTACTCTATAGTGTGAAAGAGAAAAATTTAGGGAGAAACTAATATTTCTAAGACATAAGGGACTGTGGTTAGATATAAACAGTATTTCTTAACAGTGCACAGATTTTTAAAACACTGGAGCTTCTCTAAATATCTTTTACATACACATTCAAAACTTAGAACTATCTGGACAGTCCTTCTTGAGTGCAGATAATAAGCTTATTAATAATAACCTCCCAATCTACCTTAAGGACTTCCCTGTGGCTCAGATGGTAAAGCATCTGTCTACAATGCGGGAGACCCGGGTTCAATCCCTGGATTAGGAAGATCCCCTGGAGAAGGAAATGCCAATCCACTCCAGTACTATTGCCTGGAAAATCCCATGGACAGAGGAGCCTGGTAGGCTACAGTCCATGGGGTCGCAAAGAGTCGGACACAACTGAGCGACTTCCCTTTCACCGATCTACCTTATAAGGACTACTACCATGTACAAATAATTTTACATAACTAACAATACGGTCACACAGAGTCGGACACGACTGAAGTGACTTAGCAGCAGCAGCAGCAACAATAAAAATGGAAATTAAAAATCATTTGGACTTTGCCATTGTTATTTTTAAAACAAAAAATAATCATGAAACAGGTATGCTGAATGAAGGGTAACAATTCCCAGACCACAGGTGATAATACTGTTCTTAGGAATTAAATATTTCTCTTTGAATACAGCTCATTTCTGTGTAAAGCACTGTAGCTTAAGGGAATGAGCTAACTCCAGATTCTTCAAAATTCTCGACTCCACAGAAAAGATTCAACTCCTTGCCTTAAATGAACAATTATCCACTTCACTTTCAGGTTCGTATCAATTCCACCAATCACAGAGGATGGAGTTAAAATGAAAGATGAAGAAGTTGCTAAGTATCCAAACAGACACTTACTAACTTCAGCTTCAGATACCAGTACCTACCAGGGAAAAGAACTGATGGAGTTTACACTCACTAAACTACCACATTGGTCCATGTGATCAAACATTAAAAATATTTACTTTGATTTAGTTTGGGCCCTCAATTAAACACAAAAACATCACCTATGGAAACTCTTTAAAACTGTATTTTTTTTTAAATGAAGGAGTAAAAACATAAGAAAGTCAAGTGGTCTGTAACTGCAATTCCAATATGAACTACTAGCCATATATAGTTATTTAAATGCAAATTAGCTAAAATTAACTAAAACTAAAAACTCAATTCCTTAGTGGCGTTAGCCATACTTTATTCACATGTGGCTAGTGGCGCTACTTTACTGGACAGTAGAAACATTTCCATCTTCACAGAAAATTCTATTGCAAAGTGCTGGTCCTTAATGTTCAGAAAATACGTAAGTCAGTTTTGATTCTGAACAGCAATTTCAGTATTTAAAGAAACCTTTACCTGATGGCCCAGTGAAGAGGAGTTGAATTTAAGTCGCCACCCAACTGATCTACCACAGCGCCTTTTGATATATAAAACCTGTTAAGAGCAGACATAAATGAAAATAAGATTTAAAATTTAAAATTCATACTAAGAAAGAAAACATCCATTTTTCTTAGTAATAAAAGTATTCGAAAACAGAAATTATAATAATGCCCCTCTCTAAAACACTCAGATCTGCAGAAGTCTGAAAGATTCACGTAACAGCATCAAACATAATAACTACTCTCTGCTTATTCTAACCACAAAACTCTTGAAATGGTTTATATTTAAAAGGTTTCTATTACAGATGTTCTACTTAACTTGCAAGAAGAAAGGTGAAACTATGTCACAACTAACAGCTTAAAGTTAGAATTACTATGTGGAAATAATGATGCTAAAAGTAGGTAGCAAAAAAATAATTCAAAATTCTTCCAGAAAAGTTAGACATTTTGAGCATTTCACTCTCTATTTTGGAGGCATTGATGGGATACATTGTATAAAGTGAAACTATAAGGTAAAGAGACTTATTTTCTTCTGTAGCTTACAGGAATTAGTCTCACTGTTTCAAAGTTGTGCTTCATATATATTATCTAAATAATACAACAGTTTATTTCCACAGAAAAGGAGTATGGCTGTGAGTATATCTCATTATTCTAACCTTCAGTATATTTTTACTTTCCTAAACCACAAGAATTTTAAATGTGTGTAATACAAAACATGTACACATACACATTTTACATGCTAAGATATAAAACAAAAAAAGCCACAGTAGTGCTTTACGTAGGGGAATAATGTTATACAATCTAATACATGCCTAATCTAAAATGTATTCCATATTTAATTTTGCTATTAAATTATTCCCCTACCCATCCATTCCTCCTGGCATTATTACAATATAACAATTTCAGTGATTCTTTTAAACTTGGTGGAACTATCTGTTCTATTGTGAAAAACACGTTGTTATTGCTCAGTCACTCAGTCATGTCCTACTCTGTGTGACCCCATGGACTGCAGGCACACCAGGCTTCCTTGTCCTTCACCATCTCCTGGAGCTTATTCAAACTCATGTCCATTGAGTTGGTGATACCATCCAACCATCTCGTCCTTTGTCATCCCCTTCTCCTCCTGCGTTCAATCTTTCCCAGCATCGGGGTCTTTTCCACTGAGTCAGTTCTTCAAATCAGGTAGCCAAAGTATTGGAGTTTCAGCTTCAGCACCAGTCCTTTCAATGAATATTCAGGATTGATTTCCTTAAAAAATTGACTGGTTTGATCCCCTTACCATCCAAGGGACTCTCGAGAGTCTTCCCCAGCACCATAGTTCAAAAGCATCAGTTCTTCAGTGCTCAGCCTTCTTTATGATCCAACTCTCATATCCATACATGACTACTGCAAAAAACATAGCTTGGACTATACGTACCTTTTTCGGCAAAGTAATGCCTCTACTTTTTAATTCGCTGTCTAGGTTTCTCATAGCTTTTCTTCCAAGGAGCAAGTGTCTTTTAAAACTTTCAAGGTTGCAGTCACCATCCGCAGTGATTCTGAAGTCCAAGAAAAAAAAGTCTGTCACTGTTTCCATTTTTTCCCCATCTATTTGCCATGAAGTGATGGGACCAGATGCCATGATCTTAGTTTTTTGAATGTTGAGTTTTAAGTCAGCTTTTTCACTCTCCTCTTTCACCTTCATCAACAGGCTCTTTAGTTCCTCTTCGCTTTCTGCCATAAGGGTGGTATCATCTGCATATCTGAGGTTATTGATATTTCTACCAGCAATGTTGATTCCAGCTGGTGCTTCATCCAGCCCAGCTTTTCGCATGATGTACTCTGCATGTAAGTTAAATAAGCAGAGTGACAATACACAGCTTTGATGTACTCCTTCACAGTTTTCAATCAGCCTGTTGTTCCATGTCCAAAAATGTTCAAATTCATTGCCTGAACTGTGACTTCATTTTTAATTTTCCTTTTTGGGTCAGTGAGAGTCCTGGTCCAGATGATCTCTGAGGTCCTTTTCAATACTATGATAACCACTGTGTATGGCTCTTTAGTTCCTCTTCGCTTTCTGCCATAAGGGTGGTATCATCTGCATATCTGAGGTTATTGATATTTCTACCAGCAATGTTGATTCCAGCTGGTGCTTCATCCAGCCCAGCTTTTCGCATGATGTACTCTGCATGTAAGTTAAATAAGCAGAGTGACAATACACAGCTTTGATGTACTCCTTCACAGTTTTCAATCAGCCTGTTGTTCCATGTCCAAAAATGTTCAAATTCATTGCCTGAACTGTGACTTCATTTTTAATTTTCCTTTTTGGGTCAGTGAGAGTCCTGGTCCAGATGATCTCTGAGGTCCTTTTCAATACTATGATAATCACTGTGTATGGCACAAAGTTCAAGCATTCATTTATAATAAAGGATTAGAGATGGTTCAACATACATACTTGCACTTGAAAAGAGAAAAGACAAATGAAGGAAAGGTTTAGAATTATAAAACACACAATTAACACACATATATCCCATCTTACTTTACAAGATCCAGCCTGTTATTAATGGCAGCCCAATGAAGAAGAGACACATTTTCTTTGTCTGGTTGCCTGACATCATATCCTGCTTCTACCAACTCTTTACATCGTTCAAAAATTCCGTATCTGCAATAAGATGGAAAATAAAAGGCATAACTGATATCATTACAATAACTTCAGCTATCAAAATTTCTTTCTTTTACCATGTCTTTATCCAGTTTGTCTTTTGGTCAACACAGAAATATAATAATTAGCAAAGGTATTCACAAAGTGGATGGACTGTAAAGCCAAACAACAGAAGTAAACTTGGCTACTAGCTGATGAGACAGATGAATCTATTTGGACTTACCTGATTTTCTGGAGTAAACTTTTAACATTCACAGTTTCCCTCTTTCAATACGTTTCACTGGATCTTCCACTACGCACCAGGAATGCATGGTGCTGATTCTAGACAATAATCTTACCCCCAAATCAAATAAAGCTCAAGCAGTGATCTCACAATAAGGGAGCGAGACTAAAAGCAAACTGGGATGGGATAAATTCAACAATAAAACATGGACACGGTGTAGGTATAGAAAAGGAAGAATGATTAGCCCTTCCTGAAGTAGACGGAACACGATATACAAGGTATGAAAGGAAGACATTTCAGGCAGAGCGAAGAGCATGTGAAAACCAGAGATCTGAAACTACACGGATACTTGGAGAAATAATAAGCAATTTAGCACCGCAAAAGCATAAAGCGTAAGAAAGGCAATGGCAGGAGATGGGGCTAGGAAAGGCAGGCAAAGCCTGCATGATCCTTCTCTGCCATGCTTTGAAATTTAGTCTTTACAGCTCAAGGGGAAGCCAGCGCAGGTTTTAAAGAAGAAACCACTCAGGCTTTGGGCTGTAAGAAAGATCACATTGGTGCAGTATGGAAGTTAATTTTAGGTGAAGACTGAGAGACCAGTTTAGAGGCTCTTGTATTAGAGACAGGTGATCAGCAAAGGGTGCCTCAGGTAAAAGGAATGGAAAAGGGGGGAGAGAGTGAACGGATATTTAAGAGAGTTATTTAACTATCAGAATGAAAAGCAGGAGAGAAATATCTCTTTTTAATTCTAAAATAATTTTCAAAATCATTCATTAGCTCTATGTCTTTTCAACAGAAACTATTAAGTCCTACTAGACCACTCAGTTTCTTTGAAACTTACTTTTATTTAGAGAGACCTGAATGTTTCACTATGCCTTCAAGGGTCAAAATCAAAACAAATGGCAGAATGTCTGTTTCCCACACCATTAAATTAAATAACTTCCACCTCATCAAAATGTGTACATGCCTGTCTTTATGGCATTTTTAAAAAGATAGAGATGCCCATTTAACAATGTGAAGTGAAGATATTAATGAGAAAATGAATTGTTGATAATGATACATATATATTTTTATGTTCTCCATCTTTTAAATATCAACTTTAACATTTTATTGGAAAAGAAAGACTCCCCTGTGATGACCTAGAGGGGTGGGATGGGGAGGGGAAGGAGGTTCAGAACAGAAGGGATGGATATATATATATATATATATAATTATGACTGATTCATGTTGCTGTACAGCAGAAACCAACACAAAACTGTAAACCAATTTTCCACCAATTAAAAAAATTTTTTTAATGATTGCTCAGGAAGACTACAGTGAATTAGTAAACTTTTGTGATTGTTATTCTTCTGTTCCCAAGACGGATGGGATTTTTAAGTAACTGAAAAGAGATGCTCGTATTACAAAATAGGTTTCCTTTAACGTGGCAGGGTCAAGGCTTAGGTGTCTGACTTTGGAGGGAGGATAGAAAGAGGAACCTGTTGCTCTTGTCCAGCAATTCCTATGAGGCCTGCAGTCCTAGTGAATTAATGCTTAGAAAGAAGGAATTTGGATAGATTTTTTTCCTGATTTTATTGAGATAGAATTGACACATAACATTGTATTAAAGTGAACAACATAATGATTTAATATATGTATATATTGCACAGTGATTATCACAGGTTTCGTTAACATCCATTACCTTAATTCCAATTTTTTTCTTGGGATGAGAACTTTTAATGTCTACTCTCTTACTGACTTTCAAATATACAGTATAGTGTGAACTGTAGTCACCATGCTGTACATTACATCCCCACAACTTGTTTATCTTATAACTGGAAGTTTATAGCTTTTGACAACCTTCACCCATTTCCTTCACCTCCTAACCTTTTCAGACTCCACATATAAGTGAGATCATACAATATTTGTCTTCCTATGTCTGATTTCACTTAGCATAATACTCTCAGAGTCCATCCATATTGTCACCAAGGGCAGGATTTCCTTCTTTATAGCTGAATAATATTTATTATCACCGGATAGAGATTTGTGTGTATGGCTTTTCTTTGTGTTTAATATCTTAAGATGCTGATATATCATTGAAAGTGATTTTTTTTAGTTATTAGTTAAATATATAAACTTGTGTCATAAGGTGGTTCTTAGTATGTCTTCTGTTTTAGTATGTCTTCTGTTCTCTATTAGTAATGCATAAAAGCCAGCAACTCCATGTATACTAAAACAAAACTTTGCTGCATCCCTCAGGTCAGAAGTCAGGTTTTCCTCCTACAGCGCTTTGTTCGTGCCTCTCTCTGCCTGTCATGTTCCAGGGCAGCTTGTACCTGCCTGTGTTCTTCCCTACTCTGGAACTTCTCTAATGCAGAGCTGTCTTACTTCTGCATTTCAACCATTTAGCCAGTGCAGGTGGGATATAAATTTAGAGTCATTTTGCAGGGAAATGCTGTGAATCTGTCAGATTCAGCAGCAAAAAGTGAAAAGAAAAAAAATACATAAGAAAAGGCAACTGCAGCTCCTATATGGGGCAAGCTTCAACAATTCACAGGGACATTTTAACAGAGATGTATCTCCTTAGGGGCAACAGAAGAGTTAAAGGAAAATATGTCTGTGAGTACAGAAATGATAGTAACCATCTGCTGCTGCTGCTGCTGCTAAGTCACTTCAGTCGTGTCTGACTCTGTGTGACCCCATAGACGGCAGCCCACCAGGCTCCCCCGTCCCTGGGATTCTCCGGACAAGATCACTGGAGTGGGTTGCCATTTCCTTCTCCAACGCATGAAAGTGAAAAGTCAAAGTGAAGTCGCTCAGTC
>SJYX01011109.1:794378-822365 GCA_006410675.1 Oreotragus oreotragus
GGAAGACATTTCAGGCAGAGCGAAGAGCATGTGAAAACCAGAGATGTGAAACTACACGGATACTTGGAGAAATAATAAGCAATTTAGCACCGCAAAAGCATAAAGCGTAAGAAAGGCAATGGCAGGAGATGGGGCTAGGAGAGGCAGGCAAAGCCTGCATGATCCTTCTCTGCCATGCTTTGAAATTTAGTCTTTACAGCTCAAGGGGAAGCCAGCGCAGGTTTTAAAGAAGAAACCACTCAGGCTTTGGGCTGTAAGAAAGATCACATTGGTGCAGTATGGAAGTTAATTTTAGGTGAAGACTGAGAGACCAGTTTAGAGGCTCTTGTATTAGAGACAGGTGATCAGCAAAGGGTGCCTCAGGTAAAAGGAATGGAAAAGGGGGGAGAGAGTGAACGGATATTTAAGAGAGTTATTTAACTATCAGAATGAAAAGCAGGAGAGAAATATCTCTTTTTAATTCTAAAATAATTTTCAAAATCATTCATTAGCTCTATGTCTTTTCAACAGAAACTATTAAGTCCTACTAGACCACTCAGTTTCTTTGAAACTTACTTTTATTTAGAGAGACCTGAATGTTTCACTATGCCTTCAAGGGTCAAAATCAAAACAAATGGCAGAATGTCTGTTTCCCACACCATTAAATTAAATAACTTCCACCTCATCAAAATGTGTACATGCCTGTCTTTATGGCATTTTTAAAAAGATAGAGATACCCATTTAACAATGTGAAGTGAAGATATTAATGAGAAAATGAATTGTTGATAATGATACATATATATTTTTATGTTCTCCATCTTTTAAATATCAACTTTAACATTTTATTGGAAAAGAAAGACTCCCCTGTGATGACCTAGAGGGGTGGGATGGGGAGGGGAAGGAGGTTCAGAACAGAAGGGATGGATATATATATATATATATATATAATTATGACTGATTCGTGTTGCTGTACAGCAGAAACCAACACAAAACTGTAAACCAATTTTCCACCAATTAAAAAAATTTTTTAATTAATAAAAATAATTGGAAATCAAAAAAGAGAGATACTCCCTTTACATGAGAAACATAAACAGACACATTATTTAGGACATTGGTGATTTAGAAACTACAAAAACACCTATCCTGACTAGCTCTTTTTCACCCTTCCCAAATGCTACCTAAATATCTTTTCACAACCGCTTAAGAAAGTCCAAGATCTGAAGAAAATTTTAGGAAAGATACATGAGTTTTTATTGAGATTCCCTGTGATGGAGCCTAATTTTTCACACTTTTTATAACAGAGCTTTATTGGAAGCAGTGGAAACATTTAAATGTTTCCATTTTAATTAAAGCAAATATCTATTTACTTTAAGAACACTCTCATCTTAGTATAAATATAATAATACAAACATAATTCAAGTAAAGTAGTGGCTGACTGATTGGAAAGGACCCTGATGCTGGGAGGGATTGGGGCAGGAGGAGAAGGAGACAGAGGATGAGATGATTGGATGGCATCACCGACTCAATGCACATGAGTTTGGGTGAACTCAGGGAGTTGGTGATGGAGGCCTGGCGTGCTGCGATTCATGGGGTCACAAAGAGTCGTACACGACTGAGCAACTGAACTGAACTGAAAGTAGTGGTTCCCAGGGCCTCCAGAGTTAATGTAAATTAGTAATTAGAATATTCAAATAATTGTCAATTACTCTTTAACAAACATAAAGCAATATATTAGTCCACATTAAAGCCAAACAAGCTAACTAATCACCAAACATCTTCACTTGTGACAGAAATGATACATATCAAGTTTGTGCAGTAATATCAGTTTCTTTCATGCAGATTAGAAGCTCTGACAGGCAGGCCTATATTTGATTACTAATAAAGTAGCCTGCTAATTAACATAATCTGACAGGTAAAATATTTCAAAACATATTCAATGGCAAGAGATGTGGTAGATGTTAACAATCAGTGAGATCCATGAGGGTGATAATGTTGGAAATGATTTAATACAAATACCCACAGGTGGAAATCTTAAGGAGAAACTCGAAACATATTTCATTTTCAGTGAAAGCAAAACAACTGACTAAAGTTTCAAGTGGTCAGAAAATCTGTTTCTATTTTACTGACTTTCTTCTAGTGCATCCAAGACAATAGCTACACAGAAAGTAATCAATAAATGTTTAAAATACTCATAAATGTGTGAGTTATAGTCTTCTATCTCATCTTCATATTTAGGTTGTAGTATATTTTAAAAGCCTAAGATGTGTGTTTCAAACTCAGAGTCTAGCATGAGTGTCATTTAAAACCATCTGCTCACTCCATGAACATTTACTGAGCACCTAATACAAGACAAACTGTGCAAAAGCACTGGGGTTACAAAGATAAAAAAGACATGCTTTTGCTCAGAAGTTCACAATCTAATGGAAGAGACCATTAATAAAAAACTAAGCTGCACTGTATCAAATGCTCTGATGCTGATATGACAAACATACTATATCACTGGAGCATGAAGGGAGGAAGGTGTCCATGGGAGGGCCATGAACTGCACATAGGTCATTACAACTCCACAGAAACTAAGGACAAAACAAAGCATTGGGGAGACTTACTGAGTAGCCTTTACAATGTCACAGTTCCTAGAATCCTCTATAAGAGGAACAGCTTCTCTCGCCTTGGCAAGTTCCTTGCTTTCGTGCGCACAGACTCCGTGTCGACCGAATCCTGGAGGGCAGGGGCCATGGCTGTGATTCCTGCACTGAAGAGTAAGAGTAGTTTGACGAGGCACAGTAAGAAAATCGATGTCACATTCAACTGCGTCATAAAGCATTTGGTGCTATCAACAGTATCCATCAATTAAATGATTTTTTTTCATTCTTAGAGGTATATCCTACAGAAGATTTTCATTTTAACTCTATTCACTAGGATTAGATGCTTATATTAGAAAAGTCCAAATTATGTATTAGGCTGGTGTAAAAGTAACTGTGGTTTTGCATTGTTGAACTCTGCCGTTCAACACTGGAATACATTCTTAAATAAATGTGGTTATGTTATATATCACTTTAATGCATACTTCTCACTATGTATTTTTGCTAATGACTTATTACCTACTGTTTATATTTATCTTAGACTATGGAAACGATGTTAGACAGAAAGTAAATTCCAGTGATTTTTTAATTCAAGTTCAAAGTGGATCACAAAGCAGCAGAGACAACTCGCAACATCAACAGCACACTTGGCTCAGAAACTGCTAACGACCAGTATGTGCAGTGGTATTTCAAGAAGTTTTGCAAAGGAGATAAGAGCCTCAAAAATGAAGAGCACAGCAGACAGCCGTCAGAAGTTGACAACAGCCAACGGAGAGACATCATCAAGCTGATCCTCTTGCAACGACTGAAGGTGCCGAAGAACCCAACATCAGCCATTCCACGGTCATTCAGCGTTTGAAGCAAACTGGAAAGCTGAAAAAGCTCAATAAGTAGGTGCTTCACGAGCTGACTGCAAATCAAAAAAATCTTCTCTTATTCGACACAACAACAACAAACCATTTGGTGACTGTGACTGTGGTATGCGACAAAAAGTGGATTCTATGCAACCCCAGGTGACAACCAGCTCAGTGGCTGGGCTGAGAAAAAGCTCCAAAGCGCTTCCCAGAGCCAAACTTGCAGCAAAATAAAAGGTCACGGTCAGTCTGGCGGTCTGCTGCTGGTCTGGCCCACTACAGCTTTCTGAATCTACGTGAAACCATCACATCGAAGTGCGCTGAGCAAATCGATGAGCTGAACAGAAAACTGCAATCCCCGAAGCTGGCATTGGTCAACACCAAGGGCCCAATGCTTCTCCACGACAATGCCAGGCCACACGTCACACAACCAACACTTCAAAAGTTGAACAAAGTGAGCTACAAAGTTTTGCTCGGAGAAGTGCGCTGAGCAAATCGACGAGCTGAACAGAAAACTGCAATCCCCGAAGCTGGCATTGGTCAACACCAAGGGCCCAATGCTTCTCCATGACAATGCCAGGCCACACGTCACACAACCAACACTTCAAAAGTTGAACAAAGTGAGCTACAAAGTTTTGCTCATCCACCATATTCACCTGAAGTCAAAGTGTCAGTTGCTCAGTTGTGTCTGACCCTTTGCAACTCCATGGACTCTAGCCCACCAGGCTCCTCTGTCCATGGAATTCTCTAGGCAAGAATACTAGAGTGGGTAGCCATTCTCTTCTCCAGGGGATCTTCGAGTCTCCTGCGTTGCAGGCAGATTCCTTACCGTCTGAGCCACCAGGGAAGCCCTCGTCGTCACCTGACCTTCCACCAATGACTATCACTTCCTCAAGCATCTCAACAACTTTTTGCAGGGAAAATCCTTCCAAAACCAGCGAGACAGGAAATGCTTTTCAAGAGTTTGTTGAATTGCAAAGCACAAATCTAAAAGAAAAAAGCTTAACCTGCAAACACTAACAAAAATATTCTAGAAAAATAGGAATGAAAGAAACACTTTTTTCAAACAAATCAAAGCTAAGAAAATTGCCAAAAGACACTATCTTACAAGAAATAATAAGGCTTTTCCAGTAAGCGGCCTGAGGTGACCCCTAAAAATGGTGCGCTATTCACTTGACCCAGAAAATCCCACAAAATCATGCAAATCAAGAGGTTCAAATCTTCGTGTACACTTTAAGAACACTTGTGAAACTGCCCAGGCCATAAAGGGTATGCATATCCAAAAAGCCACCAAGTATCTGAAGGATGTCACGTTAAAGAAGCAATGTGTGCCATTCCGTCGTTACAACGGCGGAGTTGGTAGGTGTGCACAGGCCAAACAGTGGGGCTGGACTCAGGGTCGGTGGCCCAAAAAGAGTGCTGAATTTTTACTACTACATGCTCAAAAATGCAGAGAGTAATGCTGAACTTAAGGGCTTAGATGTAGATTCTCTGGTCATTGAGCACATCCAAGTGAACAAAGCCCCCAAGATGCGGCGCAGGACTTACAGAGCTCATGGTCGGATCAACCCCTACATGAGCTCTACCTGCCACATTGAGATGATCCTTACTGAAAAAGAACAGATTGTTCCTAAACCAGAAGAGGAGGTTGCACAGAAGAAAAAGGTATCCCAGAAGAAACTGAAGAAGCAAAAACTTATGGCCCGGGAATAAATGCTGCAAAAAATACATGCAAATAAAAGTGTTGGTTGTCTTTAAAAAAAAAAAAAAAGAAAGAAAAAAAAAGAAATAATAAGGGATGTTCTTCAGGCTAAAGGAAAATAATACCAGATAGAAATCTGAATCAATACAAAGAAATAAAGAATGACAGAACTACATGGGTAAATATGTATAATTATGTGGGTCAACATGACAGACTTTTCCATGTTTTTTTAATTTCTTGATGACAAAAAACAGAAGTATATTGTTACAGGAGATTCTTAAAACAGTATTTGCAGATAAACAGTGATAAGTAAACCCAAGAGCAACTTCTAAATAAATAAAGTCTTGCAATAAGCCAATAGCAGAAATAAAATAAAATACTTAAAACATACTCAGTATTTTTCAAACTACAGGAAAAGTAGAGGGAAAATGAACAAAGAACAGAGAAGGAATAAAACATATAAGGTAATACATTTATATGAAACTATATTTATAATCACATTAAATATTAATGGTCTAAAGAAAACCAAATGAAAGACTGTTAGACTGGATTTAAAAAAAAAACAAACACTAGGAAAACTACATGTCGTCTACAGGAAACTCACATTAAATACAAAAATATACATAGGTTAAAAGTAAAGGATAGAAAGAGATATGCCATGAAAAAAAAAATAAGCATAAGGAATTCAATGGTTATATTAATATAAGACAAAGTAGACATCACACAAGAAATATTACCAGAGATAAGGAGGGACATCTCAAAATATTAAAGAAGGCAAATTTATCAAGAAGATACAACAACCTTAAATACATGTGTACCCAAAAAGAACTTCAAAATTCATAAAGCAAAAAAGAAAAACAGTTAGATTCATTATTATAGTTGAGTATTATAATACTTCTTTCAGCTACTAGAAAAAGAGAGAAATTAGAAACAGATGCATGCGTGCGTGCTCAATTGCTCAGTCGTGTCCGACTCTTTGGGACCCCATGGACTGTAGCCCGCCAGGCTCCTCCATTCATGGGATCCTCCAGGTAAGAATACTGGAGTGGGTTGTCATTTCCTACTCCAGAGGATCTTCCTGACCCAGGGATCAAACTCGCGTCTACCCTGTCTCCTGCACTGGCAGGCAAATTCTTTACCACTGTGCCACCAAGAAGACTTAACACTATCCACCAATTGGATCTAACTGACATTTTCATAAAATCCCACCCAACAACAGAATAGATATGTGTTCCAGGTACACATGGAATATTCATCAAGACAGATAATATACTGGGCCATAAAACAAGTCTCAACAAACTTATATGGGTTGAATTCATACAGAGTATGTTCTCTGGCCACAGCTGGAATTAAAAATCAATAATGAAAGTATATGTGGAATAGTCTCAAATATTTGGAAACTAAACAACACAGTTGTAAATACAGTGAATTTTTAGCTTTAAATGCTTATAATGGGGAAAAGACTCTTGAGAGTCCATGGCAAGGAGATCAAACCAGTCCATCCTAAAGGAAATCAGTCCTGAATATTCATTGGAAGGACTGATGCTGAAGCTGAAACTTCAATATTCTGGCCACCTGATGCAAAGAATTGACTCATTGGAAAAGACCCTCATGCTGGGAAAGATTGAAGGTGGGCGGAGAAGGGGACAACAGAGGATGAGATGGTTGGATGGCATCACCAACTCAATGAACATGAGTTTGAGTAAATTCCAGGAGTTGGTGATGGACAGGGAGGCCTGGCGTGCTGCAGTCCATGGGGTCGCAAAGAGTTGGACACGACTGAGCGACTGAATGGGAAAAAAGAAGAAACTAAAATAAATGACCTAAGCTTTTGCCTTAAGAACCTAGAGAAGGAAAATAAATCCAAAATAGAATGAATGAAACAATAAAGATAGGGAAATCCATGAAATATAAAAGAGAAAAAAAAATGCAGAACCCCTGAAACCAACAGCTATTCCTGGGACTTCCCTGGTAGTGCAGTAGATGGGAATCTGCCCGTGGTTCCACCCCTGGCCGCGAGATTACCTGGGCCGTAGAGCAGCTGGGCCCGTGTGGCGCAACTACCGAGCCCACGTGCCTAGAGCCTGTGCTCCGCAACAAGAGGAGCCACTGCAATGAGAAGCCCACGCGTCGCAATGACAAGTAGCCCCTGACTGCTGAATTCAGAAGCCCGCCAAAGCAATGAAGACCCAGGGCAGCCAAAATAAGGAAAAATAACTAAAACAATAAACAAAAGCAGACTGGAAAGTTTTTCTTTAAAAAGCTGGTTCTTCGGAATAAGTCAATAAAACTGATAAACCTCCAGACTGATCAAAAATAAAGATGTCAATGACATATAGCAGGTTAAAAAAAGAGAACACTATTACCAGATTCTGCAAACACTAGAAGGATAATAAGGGACTTCTGTGATCATGTTTATGCCTAGATTAAAATGCAAAAAATTTTCTCAGAACACATAAGTTATCAAAATGGAATTAAAAAGAAATGAGCAGCACTCTATCTATTAAAGAAACTGAGTTCATAATTTTAAACTTCCCAATAGGGTCTTCCTCGTAGTCCAGGGGCTAAGACTCTGCGCTCCCAATGCAGGCGGCCCGGGTGTGATCCCTGGTCACGGAACTAGACCCCACACACCACACTGAAGAGCTCACATCCCACAGTGAAGACCTGGTGCAGTCAAGTAAATAAATAAAAATATTAAACAAACAAAAACGTCCCATTAAACAAAAGCAAAACAACTCCAGGCCCACATAACTTTTAACCGGCAAACACTAGGAAAACATTCAGGGAGGAAACGATACCAACTCCTTCAGAATACAGAGGAATTGCCTCCTAGCTCATTTTAGGAGGCAGCACGATCCCCAAAATAAAACCACCAGACATTCGCAGTAACAAAAGCTACAGACTTAATACCCTTCATGAACACACATGTAATGATCCTGATGAAATGTCAGCAAAATTGTATTCAGTGATTCAAATATAAAAAGGATAATATACATTACAACCAAGCTTAAACGTTTCAAAAGGAATCGGTACAATCCGTCATCTTCACAAAATTAATATACTCAATTCAGCAGAACAAAAGCATTTGACAGAATTCAACACCCATGCATGACAAACACTTTGCACACTAGGGAAAGAGGGAGACTTCCTCCACCTGATAAAGATCATTTCTAAGAAATCTACAGGGCCTCCCTGGTAGCTCAATAGCAAAGAATCCACATGTCAGTGGAGGAGACACAAGTACGATCCCTGCTCTGGGAAGATCCCATGTGCTGCCAGCAGCGAAGCCCACGCACCACAGCTACTGAACCTGCGCCCTAGAGTCCAGGAACCACAACTCCTGAGCCCACGCACCCCAACGACTGAAGCCGAAACACAGTAAGAGAAGTCAGGGTAACGAGGAGCCCACGCGCTGCAGGAGTCGTTCCCCGCCCTCCGCAGCCAGAGAAAAGCGCACAGCAACAAAGGGCGCTCATCTATTAAAGAAACTGAGTGTTTATTTGGCTGTTCTAGGGAACAGCCAAAAATAAACGATTATTTTTAAAAAATCTACAGCTACCACACACTTAACAGTAAAAGACTGAATGCTTTAACTGTAAAGAGTGAGACAAAACAGGAATGCCCACTATCACCACTTGTAGTCAACAGTGTAATGAACTCCTGGACAGAATAACAGTAAAGGAAAGAAAAAATGCATACAGATTAGAAAAGAGGCAAATTCACCTTTATTTGCAGACAACACTATCACATACACAGAAAACCCAAAGGGATCTTTTTTAAAATTTACAACAGCATATACAATATAAAGTACCTAAAAAGAGTTTCTACTGTATCCAGCGTGTTTAGTTGCATTTAAGGGAGAGGTTCATCAAATATCTAGCAAATCATTCCTAGAAATCCAAACTGGCTTATTATTTTTTAGTCCCATCTATGGTAAAGATACCATAAAGTTGTTACCAGACCTTTATTCACCTTATTCACCAGCCCTGTCTCTGAACAACTTCTCATTGTTTAAAAACAACTCTGAAAGGATGAATACACATCAAGAATAGAAAATTGAAGATACGTGAAATGTGCTGACATCAATTCTCCAGGAGTTCCAAAAAAGATTAAAGAAATGATAGGTTTGCTGAAAGAAGTTCATAATCCCTCAACGGGTTACTCATAAGGGATCAGTACTTTTGTTCTAAGTTCTCCTACAGTTAAATTGGCCTTTTGGTGTATAGTTCTGTGGATTTTAACACACGTGGAGTCTTGTGCTGCTGCGCTTCAGTCATGTCCGACTCTGTGCGACCCCAGAGACAGCAGCCCACCAGGCTCCGCCGTCCCTGGGATTCTCCAAGCAAGAACACTGGAGTGGGTTGCCATTTCCTTCTCCAATTCATGAAAGTGAAAAGTGAAAGTGAAGTCACTGAGTCGTGTCCAACTCTTAGCAACCCCATGGACTGTAGCCTACCAAGCTCCTCCGTCCATGGGATTTTCCAGGCAAGAATACTGGAGTGGGGTGCCATTGCCTTCTCCTGTAACCACTACCAAAATTACGATCCAGAACAGTTCCAACACCTCAAAAGATTTCCTTGGGATATTCCTTTTAAGCCACATCTCTAGCTCAGCTACCTCAACTCCTGGCAATCACAGATATGTTCTTCATTACTTATTTTTTTCTTTCCCAGACTGTCAAACAATGGAATCATGCAGAATATAATCTTCTAAGACTGGCTTCTTGCACTCAGCATAATGCTGAGACTCATCCAAGTTACTGTATGTTTGTAATAGTTCCTTTCCTGCTATATAGTATTCCATTAAATGAATGTATCACAGTTTATCCATTTAAACAACCCACCTGGGTTGTTTCCAGCTTCTGGCAATTATAAATGGAGCTGCTATAAACATACATTTTGTGTGAACATATGTTTTCCTTCTCTAACAGTGAAATTTGCTTGACCATCTGGTAAGTAGATGTTAAATTTATAAGGAGTTGCCAAATTGTTTTCTGGAGTGGCTGGATCACTTTGCATTGCCATTAGCAAATTATGAGAGTTCCACTTGCTCTGCATCCTCTGGCACTGATATTCTCTTGTCAGTATAATAGATGTGTAGTAGTGTTTCATCAGGGCCTCAGACTGCAAATCCCTGATGGCTAATGGGGGCTGAGTGACATTTCATGTGCTATTTGCTATCTGTGTACCTTCTTGGGTGAACTATCTTTTTACTCAGTTTTTAACTGGGCTATTTTCTCACTGCTAAGTTTTGAGAGTTCCTTATACTACACATGCTAGACGTAAGTAAGTCCTTTGTCAGATATGTGATTTGTAAATATATTCTTCCCATCTGTAGCTTATCTTCCAATTTCTTAAGTCTCTTTCATACAACAAACATTTTCAATTTAATGAAGTATAATGTAGCGATTTTTTTTTCTTTCATGGATCATGCTTCCGCTGTCACTTCTAACAACCACTGCCTTGGGACCGCAACTCCTCTGCTCAGAGAGGAAGTTCTCCTCCCTCAGGGTTTCAGGTGCTTGCACTGCCAGGAGACCACTTTTCTGTTCCTTGAATCTGAACTAGAGGGCCTCTACACGAGCACTCCTGTCTGCAGGGATGCTCACTGCCAGGGTTCAAGTCCCAGGGTTGGGGGTGGAGAGGAGGGGACTCAGATGGGAAAAAGGTAAATTAGCTGCTGGTTCAGTGGTTTTTCGAATTCCGGTCTTTCCCCCTGCTCTGCCTGCTACAATTTTCTTTCAAGAATCCTTAAAGAGCATTCTATTCTATCCAGTCCATTCAAGGGGACAGACAGGGTGGAGTGTTCTTTGCTCCTTCTTAGCCAGAGCTAGAATCATAAATGTTTTTTTGAATACACAAGTTCTGCCTTCTCTGGTAAATTCAACCTCACTGCATGAAACTCTTATTTTACATGCACACACTCACACAGATAAAAATAAACATATACGTAGTGAGATTAAAACATCAAAAGGACATCAGGATTCTCTTCACTGTATCACATGTAACTACCTTCAACTGAAAGAAGACAAAAGATCAAAGAAAGAGTTAAACTCTACTCAGAATTTCTACAGTCTCAATAAACAGCAGATGGAAATGACAGAGAAATCAGTCTGCTTTTTATATAAAACTTAAATTTTTTAAAATCATAAAGTAAATCACACTCATTTTAAAGCTCCAGCAATATAGACATGAACACTTTAGCTTATATTCTGGACCCTCTCCCTCCCAATCTTGTAAGAGTAGAGATACTACTATTAACAGTTTGGTATATATCTTTCCTCACTATCTGTATATACTTTAATATATACAGCATCATAGAGCATACACAGGTTTTTACGATCTTCTTATATTTAACATCTTCAAACATGGGATTTGATTATATAATTATTCATCAACTTGCCTGTCTCACCTAACAATATATCATGTACAGCCCTGGGGTCAGTAAACAATAGTTGAATCTTATTCCATTGTAAAGATCTAGCATAATTAGAAGTTAGCCATGCAAGCCGATTTCAGCATTCACTCTCTAAACAACCCTATAATTAACATTGTATACATTCTCTAATATTGATTCACCAACACAGGACTGCTGGGTCAAAAAAAATATATGTATTTTAAACATAAACAGATATTGACCAATTATCTTCCCTAATTCACATTCCCAGCAGCAAGTGTAAGTGTTCTTTTCCCCAAAAACCTCCCCATAACTGATTATTATCAATCTTTTTACAATCTTTCCAGTCTGATGGCTAAAAACCACGGCATCTTGCTTTGCATTTCTCTTGCCCCTAGTTGTTTACTGTTTATTGTCTCATATTTCTCCTTTGTGGGTTACCTTCTCATAGTCTGCTCTTCTAGTGGATTGCGTATCTTTTTTCCATTTACACATTAAGAAGATTAAGCCTTTCTTTATATACAGATTTTTCATCACAAATAAATGTTGTATATTATATAGATTAAAATGTATTACTTCTCATTATGCCTCAGGGCTTTAAGGACATCAGTTTCATTTTTCATGCAGAAAGTTGAGGAGGATTACACATTTCAATATAAACAGCATTGGGTTGATGTTTGGGAGTTCGTGTAAAAAAATAAATAAATAAATAAAAATAATCAAGAGCCTAAAAAAAAAAAAAAACAGCATTTATTTATTATGAACAGTTTATTCAGCAATTAATTACTGTTTTTATGACGTGCAAAGCATTATGCTAGGAACTTGTACAAGGCATCAGTGTGTATCCTCTAGGAGCTTAAGTCTAATGGGGCAGCTAAGTCAGAGACAAAGGGATACTTCAAGTGATAACTGAAGCAGTATGTGATGGAACGGCAAAAATTGGTGACCAAGAGTAGATAATAGGAGGTACTTGGTGTTCATGTCGTTTTTGCCTAAATCCAAATCAGAGTAAAAGCTAAAGATGATTACATAAACTCAAAGCCTGGTTTCAAAGCCAACAGTCTCCAAAGTGAGGCAAGTGTACTCAAGGCCAAGCACTCAGTAACCTATTCAGTAACAAGAAAATGTTAAAGCTGCTATTATAATAACTTCTGTATTTTTTAGAAAGCGGGGAGGGAAAGCCACAAAAGTTTATAAATTTTTCTTCTTTAACCTTTATGAGTTTTTAGTCCTGGAAGACTCATGCGATCTGTATATCAAGCAGGTCACTCCTCATGGTCTGTTTACAAGGTAACTTACGGGCAGCGTAAGTCCACATCCAGAGAAGTTACAATGGGACCTTCACCATACTGTGGTATTCATCAGGCTAAGTAATTCTCAAGGTATATTACCTAATTTTAACTACTAATTTTTATACTATCCTTCCCAAAATAAGCAAGTGGCTTACACTGATTACTCCAAAGAAACGATGAACTGAAATAGTAACAGTAGTACTGATACAAGTACAAGCAAACAAGAAAATGGCAGAGCTGACACTTGTCATAACAGGTTCTCTTCACTGGCCACAAGAAGTGAAACAGAGATGGTCTAATCTGATCTAACAAAAGGCCAGCCTTCCTCCCCCAAAATTTGCAAGTTATCAAAAAGGCTGATCTGAAGCAGACTTACATTTAGTATTTTTAATTCAAAACCTTACATGAGTATATACTGAGCTATTCACTTATGAGTATAATTTAGAAACATACTGTCAAATCCGATAATAACATGACAATATGGATTTGGAGACTGGCTCCTTCTCCCAGGCCCCAGGTACATCAAACAGAGGGAGCTGAACTTTTTACGTTCCAGTTGACCACATGCCCCAGGATCGTCCCTGTTAACACGTAAGCTAACTGGTCAGGGGCCAACAAGGGACAGCAAACTGCGGTCAGTAGTATCTGGATGATCTGGACTGGGCAGCTGGAGGCCTGAGCTTCCAGCCAGCATGCAGTGCACATGCCTCTCATCATTCCCTTAATCTCACAATACAGGTCATTTTACAACAATGAAAACTTTAATTCCTGCTTTTCACATTGCGGGGTGCTTTACTCTAGGGGTGCAAGCCCAAAACTGCTTTGCTGACAGGACTGCATGATCAAAAAAGCTTAGAGGACACAGCTGTAAGCTGTGTTCTTTGCTCTAGATACCACTCCCTCTCAAAATTCTGCCGTAAGAGCTACAGGTGAGAAAGGAAATGACCTGCTTTGGGGGGAGGTTAACTTCAGGGACAGTCACATAAAATGTTTATAGAAAACCACCATGGAGTCCCAACACAAAGGTTAAAGCAAAGTTTGTCTTGATCCTACATCCTTCTTAGAAATTACTTGCTGGTTAGCTGACAAAATGTTTTTTTTAAGTTTTTAAGTTTAAGTTAAGTAACCCTAACCCTAACCTTTTTACCATGTTGAAAGGAAAAATCTTGAGAACAAGGTCCAAGTCTCAGATTTCAGGTTGGCTGTATGATGGCTGCTAATCATCTACCTGATTTTGGGCTTCAGTTTCTACATTTGTAATATGAAAGGAGGAGATCAATGTGGCTATAAAGTTATTCCCAAATCCATGTTTACAGTTCTAAGGAGAGCTGTTACAGTAATTACTGACATGTGTACTGGTAAAGGCATCACTGCATAAACAAACACCCTTCGTGGCAGTGGAAGCCTGACTGATAATGTGGCTGCCTACAGTATTACGGGAACAGAAGAGGCTGAGCAGTAGACACCACCAAACTCACAAGAGTTTCCATTAATCATTCACTCGGGGAAATGTAAAGAACATCTGCTGCTGCTGCTGCTGCTGAGTCGCTTCAGTCGTGTCCGACCCTGTGCGACCCCATAGACGGCAGCCCACCAGGCTCCCCCGTCCCCGGGATTCCCCAGGCAAGAATACTGGAGTGGGGTGCCATGTCCTTTTCCAATGCATGAAAGTGAAAAGTGAAAGTGAAGTCGCTCAGTCGTGTCCAACTCTTAGCGACCTCATGGACCGCAGCCCACCAGGCTCCTCCGTCCATGGGATTTTCCAGGCAAGAGTATTGGAGTGGGGTGCCACTGCCTTCTCCAAAAGAACACCTACTATATACCGATCAGGGTAGTAGGTACTTAGGGATAAAGGATGAATAAGACAAAATTCTTGCTACAATCCATTCAGTCATTCACCAGGTGTTTCTTGAATGCTACGCGATGTGTCAGTCACTGTTCGAGAAACACCTTGATATGGCCCTGAATACAACAAACACAGTCCAAAATAAGAAAAAGAAAAGGAGGGGCAGGGATACCAAAAAAAAAAAATAAGAAAGACTTGTAGCTAGCTGAATACTCTCCTCCACAAGGAGCAGAAAAAGCAGAGCAAGATATTATAAAATTCTGTATGACAGCTATGAATACATCTGTGGTGATTATTATAACAGAGTCCCCAAGTTCTTTGATACTTCATCAAGAGGAAAGAATCTATGTCCCTCCCTCTCAAATCTGAGCTCTCTGACTACTTCAGTAATAAAATACCACAGAAGTGACACTCAGCCAGTGATACTCGGCAGGCTCAGGCCTCAGAAACCGGCAGCTTCCTCTTTCTGTCTCTTGAAATGTTCACTCTTGGAGCCCAGCCACCATGCTGTCCAGAGGCCCAGGCCACATGCAGGTGTCCCTGCTCAAAATCATTATGACATGTGACTGAGGGTACCACCAAATGATACCAGCCTGAGTCATCCCAGGGGACAAGTCTTTCCAGCAGAGGCTCCGGACATGGTGGAACAGAAACAAACCATCCCTGCTTTGCCCTGGCCAAAATCCTGACTGCTATGATTTGGGAAGGTTTGTTACACAGTAGTAGATGATTTGGAGAAGGCAATGGGCCCCCACTCTAGTACTCTTGCCTGGAAACTCCCATGGATGGAGGAACCTGGTAGGCTGCAGTCCATGGGATCGCTGAGTCGGACACGACTGAGCGAGTTCACTTTCACACATTGGAGAAGGAAATGGCAACCCACTCCACTGTTCTTGCCTGGAGAATCCCTGGGATGGGGGTGCCTGGTGGGCTGCCGTCTATGGGGTCACACAGAATCGGACACGACTTACATGACTTAGCAGCAGCAGCAGTAGATGATTGGAACACAATTAAGATATAAGAGGTATTTCTCACATGGAGATATCTTGAATCCAATTACTTTTTCTAAATAGTATATAAGTACCATTAAAGTTAATTAACTAAAGAGAAAACCAAGATCTAGAAAACCGTATTTAAACTCATGAGGCTCAAAACCCTGACGATTATCAAATAAAGACAGAAAGAGAGATTGGACAGATAACCATTAAAATTTCTCATGGCCTTAACAGAGTTAAGTATCCAAGTTTATTCACTAGGCAATTATTTACAGAGTTTGTTAATGACATTAAATGCGGAAAAGAAACATAAAGGAAGGAAGGGGGTTAGGGAATGCTGCAGATAGTGGTTATGATGGGGAGGGCCTGCCAACATTGCCATGACATTTATGTCCAGACTTTACAAAAGTGGAGGGAGTAAGTCATGTGACTATATGAGAAAAGAGTTTTCCAGATAGAGCAAATAGTAAGTACAAAGGCCTTGGGGCCAATGTGGCTTTGGTTGATTGAGCAAGAAAACAGTATTAATAAAAAATGAGGTTAGAGAGGAAACTGGGGGCCAGAGAATAAAGGCAAATGCTGGTTAAAAAAAAAAACCTTTCAGCTGGAATCAGAGGAACCAAATTCAACCAAAGCAGGAATGTTCTTGTCTTTTTTGTTCACCAATTAATCTCCAACACCTGTAACAGTGCTTAACCCCTGGTAGAATGAATGAGGTCTTGGCTCTGTCACTTAACAGCTATTTGACTTTTAACAAATGACTTTTTTTTTTGGCTTCACCACAAAGCTTGTAGGATCCTCAGTTCCCCAACCAGGGAATGAACCTGAGCCACGGTAGTGAAAGCACTGAGTCCTAACCACTGGACCTTCAGGGAAATTCCATGCCTCCCAACTTTTTGAGCCTCAATTCTCATCTTTAAAACTGAAGCAACAATCCCTCCCCACCGCAGAGAGTCACAGTGAGGATTAAGAATACAGAAGTATTTTGCAAGCTGTAGAGCATCGTATATAGGTAAGATCTTTATGTTATTATTGAAAAAGTTAATAGCAATTATTATGAACAACAACAACGATTTCTACCTTGTCCCATTTAATCTCAACCTCTGAATCATGCTCTCCCTCTATGTGGCAGAGAATTCAAGCAGGGCAATCTTTCCTGAAGCACCAGGTAATGAAGTTTAAGCACTTAAAGGCTTCTGTAAATGAGTGGTAGTAATTAAGATATGATAATCACTCCTACTAACTTTTCCTTGAAACTCTAAGGGGGAAGAAAACAAAGAAAGGAGACAGTTTCCATGTGAAGGTTCTACACTCTTTTGTAATATCTGGTCTGCTTGCAAACCTTTTTTATTCTATAAAAATGCAAGAACATTTGACAACTTCCCTCCTGTTTTGTTCCTCACTTAATCTTACATCAGCTTGCTGAAAGAATGGAGGGAAAAGGGGAGCATGAGGAACATTCTCAAGATGACAAAGACGTTTTTTAGAGAGGCCAACTAAGCCAATCATCTCAAACTGCTTGAATCCCACTTAGGGACAGAAAAATCTGCTACCCAATTCACTCCAGCTGAAGACAGCTTCAGTTTTCTCATCTGTAAATGGGGATTCTATCACCTTCTTAAGGATGTTTCAATTCTGTAACTAATAATGCACACAAAAGCATTTGACATATATATGCTAAGAACTCACTAGACCCTGGCTGAACCTGAGTATTTTTCATATATTCAACAAATACTAAGTAAACAGCTATAATATGCCAGTCAGGACCATAAACAAAAAGGACAAAAATCTAGTTCTCCTGGAGCTAACATGTACCTCCTGTCACTCCCCATTGGCCCCTTCTGTTTTCTGAAACTACATCTGGCTTCCAGCGCGACCTCCGCCACACACAGAGTCCTTTGGGATTTTGCAGATAGCTATCACGTACCTCCCTCTCCACCCCGCTTTCTCCGGCCTAAACAAACAGCCTCAGATCTTTCAAGGAGTAAGCAAGGATATGCCAACAGGGAGCTAGAACAGGGCTGGGTGGGGCGAAGACAGGTTCCCGGGCGCCTCGGCCGAAAAAGAAATGAAAAGAACCTCACAGACTTCAGGCCAAGGTCATGAAGGGCTGGTCCAACTCAGGTGTGTCACCTGACACCTCTCCCAGGAACGGCTTCCCTCTCCTCCCAGGCCCCAGAGCGGTCTCGGCCCTAAGGTGGACGGCTGCGGGAGAGCTGGTATGGCACTCACCCTGTGTCTTCGCCTTTTCTTCGCGGTCGCCTCAGAGAGAATTCCCTGCATCATTCTTGGCGTTTCCAGGTTTCCCCCTCCCTGGACTCTGCCCCTCCGCTCCCTGAGGCCCCTCTGGGAGCTAACTCACACCCAAGCCCTCCGTCTCTTCCTCCCCTCGGCCACCCGCCGGGCCCCTGAGACGCTTGCGCCCAACCGCACTCACCTGCGAGCCCAGTCCCGGCCCCTCCATCTCCCCAGTGGCGGCGGCGACTCGACAAAGTGGCGGCGGCGGCCCGCTGGCCAGCCCGCCTCGAGCCGTCTCTACTCCCACTTCCTTCTGTGACTCCGCCTCCACCGCGTCCCTGGTTCGAGCGCTGCGCCGTCAATCGGCCTCGAAAGAGCCAGTCCATGCCCTCCACTCGGCTGGGGGCGGGAGTCTCGGGCCGCCAGGGAGGCTAGTGGAGAACTGCGAGTCGGAGGCCCCGCCCACGCCTCGCCCACGCCGGGTGCTAAGAGCCGCTGGCCAAGGCTATGCACTGCTTGTCCAGGTAGATGTCCACCTGTCCGCATACCTCATCCTGCCTCTCGTACAGGTCCAGGATCTGGCTGTTATTCCAACGTCAAGCACCATCTGCCGAGTGCAAATCGGGACTTGGCTGTTTAATAGCTAGATGGCCTTGTGAAACCGTCTCTTAGTTCAGTTCAGTCGCTCAGTCGTGTCCGACTCTTTGCGACCCCATGAATCACAGCACGCCAGGCCTCCCTGTCCATCACCAACTCCCGGAGTTCACTCAGACTCACGTCCATCGAGTCGGTGATGCCTCTGTCGCCCCCTTCTCCTCCTGCCCCCAATCCCTCCCAGCATCAGAGTCTTTTCCAATGAGTCCACTCTTCGCATGAGGTGGCCAAAGTACTGGAGTTTTAGCTGTAGCATCATTCCTTCAAAGAACACCCAGGGCTGATTTCCTTTAGAATGGACTGGTTGGATCTCCTTGCAGTCCAAGGCACTCTCAAGAGTTTTCTCCAACACCACAGTTCAAAAGCATCAATTCTTCGGTGCTCAGCCTTCTTCACAGTCCAACTCTCACATACATACATGACCACTGGAAAAACCATAGCCTTGACTAGATGGACCTTGGTTGGCAAAGTAACGTCTCTGCTTTTCAATATGCTATCTAGGTTGGTCATAACTTTCCTTCCAAGGAGTAAGCATCTTTTAATTTCATGGCTGCAGTCACCATCTGCAGTGATTTTGGACCCCCCCCCCCCAAAATAAAGTCTGACACTGTTTCAACTGTTTCCCCATCTATTTCCCATGAAGTGATGGGACCAGATGCCAAGATCTTAGTTTTCTGAATGTTGAGCTTTAAGCCAACTTTTCACTCTCCTCTTTCACTTTCATCAAAAGGCTTTTGAGTTCCTCTTCACTTTCTGCCATAAGGGTGGTGTCATGTGCATATCTGAGGTTATTGATATTTCTCCCGGCAATCTTGATTCCAGCTTGTGCTTCTTCCAGACCAGCGTTTCTCATGATGTACTCTGCATAGAAGTTAAATAAGCAGGGTGACAATATACAGTCTTGATGTACTCCTTTTCCTATTGGGAACCAGTCTGTCATTCCATGTCCAGGTCTAACTGCTGCTTCCTGACCTGCATATAGGTTTCTCAAGAGGCAGATCAGGTGGTCTGGTATTTCCATCTCTTTCAGAATTTTCCACAGTTTATTGTGATCCACACAGTCAAAGGCTCTGGCATACAATTTCCACATCTGTGAAATGGAGAAAATGAGGGTACTTATTTCACAGCATTGTCAGAAGGATTAAACGAGATAAAGCATGTAAAGCCCCTTAGCCAATGTTTGACATAAGAAGGAACCAATAAATGTTAACTATTAAAATATTTGCCACTCTGTTTCTGTGATCTTGGGCAAGTATCTTTCACCTCTGGGGCTCTGTTTCCTCAGCAAAAGAAAAATATATATGAGTTCGATCTCTCAGGTGGATTGGGAAGAGCCGCTGTCCGCACTCCACACACCCTTTTGTGAACTGCACTGAAGTAGCTGACACCTAACCTCTATTCAGCCTGAAGGACAGATATGAAGCTAGGTGAAGACTTAGCTTCTGCCCTTGGGAGTCTGCCCTTGGGAAAACTGTGTCTTCCCCTTGGGGAAATGGGGCTCACCTACCTCAGCCTCCAGAAAACATTAGGGCTTCTTCTAACCCAGCATTTAATATAGTCTTTGCAATTATTCCTTAATGTATCTGTTGCCAAACCAAACCTTTGGAAGTTAAATTGGAAAAAGACTGAAAGAATTATGTCTCCTCTATTCTACTATAATAGTTCTAAACCATAAAATAAATGTCTAGAAAGAAAACGAAGTGCTGGTTTTTCCTGTGATAAATATTGTAATATGGTATAATTGTAAAGCTTGCCTGTTATTATTATTATTTATTATTATTATTATAGTGCCACTACCTATTGGGAACATCCAGTCCTGAGTTGCCCCAAAAGCCCAAGGTCTTTGAGGGTGGGGCCTTATTGTATCTACCTGTGAACTCCTGGTGCCTGGCACAGCACTGGGACATGGAAAATGCTTGGTACAATTTTACTGAGTGGATGGGTGGATGGATAGGTGTGTCATCAACTTCTATGATACAAGGAAGAACAAATTAAGTGGCAAATAGAAGTGCAAGCAACTTCCCTTGAGAGCCAGTGGAGCAAGCAATCAATTTGAACACCCTAGGATGAGACACTGGGCAAGGTTTCACAGAGGAGAGAGCCTTTGGGCATGGTCATTGTGCTTAACAAGAGCTCTGTCTATTGATCACTTACTATGTTTCCAGAAGGAGAAACTGTGTTTCAGACTGATTCCATAAACCCCAAATCACTCAGCTGTCAAGTGGTGGAGAAAGGATTCTAACCCATGTCTCTTACCTCAAAGTGCTTTGGCAGAAGTGGTTTGGTTGTTTCACTTTCAAGTCCGCCTTTTTTTTTTTTTTAACGCCTCTACTGAGCTACTTCAGATTGGGATGGGTATATCCGTAGCTAGTGGCTGACGGAAAGCAAACCCAGTGAGGCCTTGAAATGCCATCCTTATCTCTCATCTTTGAAAATGCCTCTGGCTTAGCGTGTTGGCATAGCGCTGGAGAATAGCCTAACGGTAGGGGGCATGTTCCTGGAGCAGGCCATCTGGGCCTGAATCCCAGTGCCAGCACTGAGTTGTCGTATGATCTTGGGCAAGTTGCTCAATCTCTTTGTGTTTCAGTTTCTTAATCTGTAAAGTATAAAAACGGGAAAATAATAGTGCTTGCTTCACACGGCTGTTGGGAGGCTTACATGAGCCATTGTACGTAACGTACTTAGAGGAGTTCATGGAACCTAACAGGCACTGCATATGGGTGAGCTGCCGCTGTCATTGTCATCGTCCTCCTCAGCAGTGGGTGGCAGAGAGAGTATCAGATGGGCCAGCTGGAGGTGGCCATGTACAGGACTGAAGACACACACTCAGCAGCCCTGGCTTCTAGCCCAAACGTTGCCATTATTTACCACGTATATTAGTTGGCTTAGAGCTGCCATAACAAAGTACCACAGGCTGGCTGGTTTAAACGGCAGAAATCTGTTTTTCTCACAATTCTAGAAGCCAGAATCCAAGATTATGGTGTCAGAAGGGTTGTTTCTTCTAAGGCCTCTCTCCTTGGATTCAGATGGCTATCTTCTTCCTGTGTCTTCACATTTCCTCTGTGCGTGTTATCTGCACCCTATCTCCTCTTCTTATAAGGACATGAGTCATAATGGATTAGGGCCCTAAAATGACCTCATTTGAACTTCTCTCTTTAAAGACTCTACTTCCAAATTCAGTCACATTCTAAGGTGCTAGGAGTTAAGACTCCAATATATGAATGAATTGGGGGGAGGGGCAAAATGAAGCCCATAACACTGTGTTCAGTTCAGTTCAGTTCTTTTCAGTTCAGTTCTTTTCAGTTCAGTTGCCCAATCGTGTCCGACTCTTTGTGACCCCTTGGACTGCAGCACGCCAGGCCTCCCTGTCCATCACCAACTCCCAGAGCTTGCTCAAACTCATGTCCATCGAGTCAGTGATGCCATCCAATCATCTCATCTTCTGTTGTCCCCTTCTCTTTCTGCCTTCAGTCTTAACCAGCAATGAGTCAGTTCTTTTCCAACGAGTCAGTTCTTTGCATCAGATTGCCAAAGTATAGGAGTTTCAGCTTCAGCATCAGTCCTTCCAGTGAATACTCAGGACTGATCTCCTTTAGGATGGGCTGACTTGATCTCCTTGCAGTCCAAGGAACTCTCAAGAGTCTTCTCCAACACCACACTTCAAAAGCAACAGTTCCTTGGTGCTCAGCTTTCTTTATAGTCCAACTCTCACATCCATACATGACTACTGGAAAAACCATAGCTTTGATTAGATGGACCTTTCCTGGCAAAGTAATGTCTCTGCTTTTTTACTATGCTGTCTAGGTTGGTCATAGCTTTTCTTCCAAGGAGCAAGCGTCTTTTAATTTCATGGCTGCAGTCACCATCTGCAATGATTTTGGAGCCCTCAAAAATAAAGTCTGCCACTGTTTCCATTGTTTCTCCATCTATTTACCATGATTGATGGGACCAGATGATGCTGAGTTTCCCAAATTTGCTGGTATATTGAGTGCAGCACTTTCACAGCATCATCTTTTAGGATTTGAAATAGCTCCACTGGAATTCCATCACCTCTACTAGCTTTGTTTGTAGTGATGCTTCCTAAGGCCCACTTGACTTTGCATTCCAGGATGCCTGGCTCTAGGTGAGTGATCACACCATCCTGGTTATCTGGGTCCTGAAGATCTTTTTTGTATTGTTCTTCTGTGTATTCTTGCCACCTCTTCTTAATATCTTCTGCTTCTGTTAGGTCCATACCATTTCTGTCCTTTATTGTGCCCATCCTTGCATGAACTATTCCCTTGGTATCACTGATTTTCTTGAAGAGATCTCTAGTCTTTCCCATTCTATTATTTTCCTCTATTTCTTTGCAATGATCCCTGAGGAAGGCTTTCTTATCTCTCCTTGCTATTCTTTGGAACTCTGCATTCAAATGGGTATATCTTTCCTTTTCTCCTTTGCCTTTAGCTTCTCTTCTTTTCTCAGCTATTTGTAAGGCCTCCTCAGACAACCATGTTGCCTTTTTTTATTTCTTTTTCTTGGGGATGATCTTGATCACTGCCTTCTGTACAGTGTCAGAACCTCTGTCCATAGTTCTTCAGGCACTCTATCAGATCTAATCCCTTGAATTTATTTGTCACTTCCACTGTATAATTGTAAGGGATTTGATTGAGGTCATACCTGAATCATCTAGTGGTTTTCCCAACTTTCTTCAATTTAAGTCTGAATTTGGCAATAAGGAGTTCACGATCTGAGCCACAGTCAGCTCCTGGTCTTGTTTTTGCTAACTATATAGAGCTTCTCCATCTTTGGCTGCAAAGAATATGTTGTGAAAGTAGCTCAGTTGTGTCCAACTCTTTGTGACCACATGGACTCTACAGTCCATGGAATTCTCCAGGCCAGAATAATGGAGTGGATAATCCTTTCCCATCTCCAAGGGATCTAATCAAAGAATATAATCAATCTGATTTCAGTATTGACCATCTGGTGATGTCCATGTGTAGAGCTGTCTCTTGTGTTGTTGGAAAAGGGTGTTTCTATGACCAGTGCATTCTCTTGGCAAAACTCTGTTAGCCTTTACCCTGCTTCATTTTGTACTCCAAGGCCAAATTTGCCTGTTACTCCAGATATCTCTTGACTTCCTACTTTTGCATTCCAGTCCCCTATGATGAAAAAGACATCTTTTTTGGGTGTTAGTTCTAGAAGGTCTTGTAGGTCTTCATAGAACCATTCAACCTCGGCTTCTTCAGCATTATTGGTTGGGGCATAGAGTTGGATTACTGTGATATTGAATGATTTGCCTTGGAAATGAACAGAGATCATTCTGTTGTTTTTGAGACTGCACCCAAGTACTGTACTTTCAACTCTTTTGTTAACTATAACGGCTATTCCATCTCTTCTAAGGGATACTTTCCCACAGTAATAGATATAATGGTCATCTGAGTTAAATCCACACATTCCAGTCCATTTTAGTTCGCTGATTCCTAAAATGTTGATGTTCACTCTTGCCATCTCCTGTATGACCACTTGCAATTTTTCTTGATTCATGGACCTAACATTCCAGGTTCCTATGCAATATTGTTCTTTACAGCATCAGACTTTACTTCCGTCACCAGTCACATCCACAGCTGGGCATTGTTTTCACTTTGGCTCCATCTCTTCATTCTTTCTGGTGTTATTTCTCCACTCATCTCCAGTAGCATATTGGACACCCACCAATTTGGGGAGTTCAGCTTTCAGTGTCATATCTTTTTGCCTTTTCATACTGTTCATGGGGTCCTCAAGGCAAGAATACTGAAGTGGTTTTCCAGTGCCTTCTCCAGTGGACCACATTTTGTCAGAATTCTCCACCATGACCCATCTGTCTTGGGCAACCCTACACAGCATGGCTCATAGTTTCATTGAATTAGACAAGGCATGTTCTCCTGCAAGAACTCCAAAATTACAACTCGCTGCTGAACAACCATCAACAGGAGAATGTTGGATCCCACCAAAAAAAGATACCCCACATCCAAGGACAAAGGAGAAGCCCCAGCAAGATGGTAGGAGGGGCAAAATCGTGTTTAGAATCAAACCCCATACCTGCCAGAGATGCTCAGAGGACTCAAACAAAACCTTGTGTGCACCAGGAGACTCCACAGAGACTGAACCAGACCTGCCTTTGAGGGTCTGAGTGTCTCCTGTGGAGGTACAGGTCAGCAGTTGCCTGCTGCAGGAGCAGGGGCTCTGGGTGCAGCAATCCTGGGTGTGGCATAAACCCTCTTGGAGGAGGTCGCCATTAACTCCACCATGGAGCCGCAGAGCAGACGATGCACAAACTGCAGAACAATTATACCAAACAAATTCTCGCACTGTTAAGAAAGTTCTAGGACCCACAGCAGATTTCCCAACCTGGGGATCTGGCAAAGGGATGGAATTTACCCAGGGAATCTGACTTTGGAGGCCAGTGGGATTTGATTACAGAACTTGCACAGGACTGGGGAAACAGACTTTTGGAGGGCACAAACAAAACCTTGTGCACACCAGGACCCAGGAGAAAGGTGCAGTGACCCCACAAGAGACTGACTAAAGGAGAAGCCCCAGCAAGATGGTAGGAGGGGCAAAATCGTGTTTAGAATCAAACCCCATACCTGCCAGAGATGCTCAGAGGACTCAAACAAAACCTTGTGTGCACCAGGAGACTCCACAGAGACTGAACCAGACCTGCCTTTGAGGGTCTGAGTGTCTCCTGTGGAGGTACAGGTCAGCAGTTGCCTGCTGCAGGGGCAGGGGCTCTGGGTGCAGCAATCCTGGGTGTGGCATAAACCCTCTTGGAGGAGGTCGCCATTAACTCCACCATGGAGCCGCAGAGCAGACGATGCACAAACTGCAGAACAATTATACCAAACAAATTCTCGCACTGTTAAGAAAGTTCTAGGACCCACAGCAGATTTCCCAACCTGGGGATCTGGCAAAGGGATGGAATTTACCCAGGGAATCTGACTTTGGAGGCCAGTGGGATTTGATTACAGAACTTGCACAGGACTGGGGAAACAGACTTTTGGAGGGCACAAACAAAACCTTGTGCACACCAGGACCCAGGAGAAAGGTGCAGTGACCCCACAAGAGACTGACCCAGGCTTGCCTGTGAGTGTCCAGGAGTCTCCGGCAGAGGCGTGGGTCAGCGCTGGCCTGCCTCAGGCTCGGGAGAACTGAGTGCTGCAGTGCATCCATGGGGCCTTAGAAGGAGGTCGCCATTACCTTCATTACCTCCACCATAGTTTGGTCTCCAGTCAAACAACAGGAAAGGAACACAGCCCTGCCATCAGCAGAAAATTGGATTAAAGACTTACTGAGCATGGCCCTACCCATCAGAACAAGACCCAGTTTCCCCCATAGTCAGTCTCTCCCATCAGGAAGCTTCCATAAACCTCTTATCCTTATCAGTCAGAGGGCAAAGAGAATAACACTGTGTGACCCTGGGCAAATCCCTCTCCCTCTCTGTGACAGTTTCCTCATCTGTAAAATGGGTCTGAGAGCAACAGTGGGAACACTAACCCTAATTTTGACAGTTGCCCCGCCAGTTTTGATCAGGTGATGTTTCCAGCTGAGACTACCTCTCCAAGCTCTACCTCTCCAACCCCCATAACATGTTTCTAAAATCTCTTTCATTTTTAAAATATGCTCCTTTAAGCATTGGAGAAGGAAATGGCAACCACTCCAGTATTCTTGCCTGGAGAATCCCAGGGATGGGGGAGCCTGGTGGGCTGCCGTCTATGGGGTCACACAGAGTCGGACACGACTAAAGTGACTTAGCAGCAGCAGCAGCAGCAAGTATATGGTAGAATTTCCTTATGAGACCTTCTGGGCCAGACACTGTCTCTTTTCTTTTGGCTGTGTTGGTTTTTTGTTGCAGCATACCAGATCTTCACTGCGGAAGGCAACGGCTTCTCTCTAGTTGCGGCCTGTGGGCTTAGTTGCCCCAGAGCATGTGGAATTTTAGTTCCCTGACCAGGGATCGAACCAGTGTCCTCTGCATTGGAAGGTGGATTCTTAATCACTGGACCACCAGGAAGGTCCCTTTAATCTCTTTTAGATGACACTTCTTTTCTCATTCTGCAAATACATATTGGGTGCCTACTACAGACCAGCAAATTTGGAAAACTCAGCAGTGGCCACAGGACTAGAAAAGGTCAGTTTTCATTCCAATCCCAAAGAAGGGCACTGCTAAAGAATGTTCAGACTACTGTACAATTGCACCCATTTCACATGCTAGCAAGGTAATGCTCAAAATCCTTCAAGCTACGCTTTAATAGTACATGAACTGAGAACTTCCAGATGTATAAGCTAGATTTAGAAAAGGCAGAGGAACCAGAGATCAAATTGCCACCATTGGATCATAGAAAAAGCAAGAGAATTCCAGAAAAACATCTACTTCTGGTTTATTGACTACACTAAACCCTTTGACCCTGTGGATGACAACAAACTGTGGAAAATTTGTAAAGAAATGGGAATATCAGACCACTTTACTTACCTCCTGAGAAACCTGTTGCAGATCAAGGAGCAACAGTTAGAACCAGACATGCAACAACAAACTGGTTCAGAATTGGGAAAGGAATACGTCAAGGCTGTATATTGTCACCCTGCTTATTTAATTTATATGTAGAGTGCATCATGGGAAATGCCAGGGCTGGATGAAGCACAAGCAGGAATCAAGATTGACGGGAGAATTATCAACAACCTCAGATATGCAGATGATACCACCCTTATGGCAGAAAGTGAAGAGGAACTAAAGAGCCTCATGATGAAAGTGAAAGAGGAGAGTGAAAAAGCTGACTTAAAACACAACATTAAA
Source organism: Oreotragus oreotragus (assembly GCA_006410675.1). Taxonomy (NCBI): domain Eukaryota; kingdom Metazoa; phylum Chordata; class Mammalia; order Artiodactyla; family Bovidae; genus Oreotragus; species Oreotragus oreotragus. The sequence continues at coordinate 821,732 of SJYX01011109.1, forward strand.
AAAACTAAGATCATGGCATCTGGTTCCATTACTTCATGGCAAATAGATAGGGAAACAATGGAAACAGTGACAGACTTTATTTTCTTGGGCTCCAAAATCACTACAGACAGTAATTACAGTCGTGAAATTAAAAGACACTTGCTCCTTGGAAGAAAATCTATGACAAACCTAGACAGCATATTAAAAGCAGAGACATCACTTTGCTGACAAAGGTCTGTCTAGTCAAAGCTATGATCTTTCCAGTAGTATTGTCTGGATGTGAGAGTTGGACTATAAAGAAAGCTGAGTGCCGAAGAATTGATGCTTTTGAACTGTGATGTTGGAGAAGACTTTTGAGAGTCCCTTGGACTGCAAGGAGATCCAACCAGTCCATCCTAAGGGAAATTAGTCCCGAATATTGGAAGGACTGATGCTGAAGCTGAAACTGCAATACTTTGGCCACCTGATGCAAAGAACTGACTCAGTGGAAAAGACCCTGATGCTGGGAAAGATTGAAGGAAGGAGAAGAAGGAGCGACAGAGGATGAGATGGTTGAATGGCATCACCAACTCAGTGGACATGAGTTTGAGCAAACTCAGGGATTAGTGAAGGACAGGGAAGCCTGGCGTGCAGCAGTCCATGGGGTTGCAGAGTC
>SJYX01011109.1:825056-844283 GCA_006410675.1 Oreotragus oreotragus
GGGTGGTGGGTGGGTAGGGATAGAAAGAGAAAGAAGGTGAAGCAGGAAGTATATTTGCCGGTTGCTGTTTTGAGTCTTAGTCACCTGATTGCAGTCCCACATTTAAATACCTGCTCCTAAGGAAAATGTTCTGGTTGTTTCCAAATCATGACATCAACCCTGAGGATTAGGTAATACATCTGCCTTGACTCTAGTGTAGCAAGAACCCCTTCTCTACCTTCTGTATCCATCCATCAGAGCTCTGTATTTGTTGGTTTACATATCCACCTCCCCTAGTCTCTGTGCTCCTGGAATACACTGAAACATCACTTCCTGAGGAAAGCCAATGGATCCCAGGAGCATCAGACTAGAGCTTGTGGAAGAGACCTTACCACTCTCATCTGCAAAATGGAACTAGTAATAAAACCTAGGCAATGGCAGCCCACGCCAGTACCCTTGCCTGGAAAATCCCATGGGCGGAGGAGCCTGGTGGGCTGCAGTCCATGTGGTCGCGAAGAGTCGGACACGACTGAACGACGTCACTTTCACTTTTCACTTTCACGCATTGGAGAAGGAAATAGCAACCCACTCCAGTGTTCTTGCCTGGAGAATCCCAGGGACGGCGGAGCCTGGTGGGCTGCCTTCTCTGGGGTCGCACAGAGTCGGACACGGCTGAAGCGACTTAGCAGCAGCAACAGAGTAGTTGTAGGGACTAAATGAACGAATGTACATAATGTGCATATAATAAGTGCTGTATAAATGTTGGATGTTACTAGGTACAAAAGAAACAGAAAACCTGAGATCTTAGGGAAAACTCAGCCTAAACAATGATCATGACCCAACTCTGGAATATTCCTGACTTTATAGCAAATATGATCAAGGTTCCCCTAGCCAGTATTTACTCCTTGTTTCAAAAAGGACATGGGTTGTGACATTTGATAGAACTGTCCTCCTCTTTCCTTCACCTCCCTGTTCTGCACAGTAAACTATTCATGTTAGTGAGAAAAGCTACATTTCCCTCAGCTGTGCCTTCCCCAGAGGACAAGACACTAGTTAAATCTGCTGTTAGCTGCTGCCTGTCGGCTCTGACTATAGTGACAGAGTGGTGTCCATGGTAACTGGCTAAGCTGGCTTGCTCCGATGCAAGTTGTTCAAGAATATAGAAGGAGGGACCATAAGAGGCTGACTGTTTGTCATCTCAGTTTCTAAATGAAAAAATTCCACACTGTGCTTTGATTGGGTGGTGAATCCAGACAAAATCTGGATTTCCTAAGCAGGAGGGACTGAGTTCATTCCCAAGGCCACTGAGTTTCTGATGAATCTGACCAGTAGAGATGATAGCTGGCTAGGGCAGTAGTGGGTGAAATGGTAGAAGAGGCAGAACGCCAAATGAAATGATAGACAGAAACCCTGCCACTCCCTTGAATCTTCTGTGGCTCCCTACTGCCTGCTGCAAAGTCTTTTGTGGGACTAGAGTTAAGCACTGAGATCCTCTCAAAAACGAAGGTAACCACGGTCACCATTTTCTCTCTCGTGTTTGTGCCTCTGGACATTGGTCATCTTCTCTCTGTAGAGCGGGGCCCTCTGCTTTTCCCCACTACTTCTGCTTGCATGTGACACTGACTCCAGCCCTGACTCTGTAAGAGTTTACAGTCCCAGCACCCACTACCTGCTTATCATCGTCTCTGTGCCTCTTCATTCAGAATTTTGAGAAAGAGAATCCATTTGGTTGTTCTTGTTCAAGGGTTTAGATGGCTCTGGATTGCTTATCTACCCTGACCAGTTGGCAGTGATGGAGTAGCTTGTTTTTGCCATGATCAGGAAGGGATTTAGCAAGGACTGTGTGTGGACAGAGAAGGGGACATACACCACCTGAAATTCCACGAATTAGAGATGCCTTTGTCCTTACAAGTAAACACATTCAGCAGGATGCATTGGTTTTCTAGGGCTGCCATAATAAACCACTAGACTGGGTGACTTAATTCTAGTTGTTGTTGTTCAGTTGCTTGGCCCTGTCTGACTCTCTGTGGCGCCAGGAACTGCAGCACACCAGGCTTCCCCGCCCTTCACCATCTCCTGGAGTGTGCTCAGATTCATGTCCATTGAGTCGGTGATGCCATCCAACCATCTCATCCTCTGATTTCATTCGAGAGGCAAGTCTTAAATCAGGACTGGTCCTAATTTGGGACTTCGAGGAAGTCCTAAATCAAGGTGTACGCAGGGCCATGCTCTCCCTGAGCATTCTAGGAGGATTCTTCCTCGCCTCCTCCTAGCTTTTGGTGGTTGCTAGCAATTCTTATTCATTGGTTTGTGAGCACATCAATCTCTGCCTCTTCATGGCATTCTCTCCCTGTGTCTCTCTGTGTGTCCAAACATCCCTCTTCTTATAAAGATACTGAATTAGGTTTTACCCTGATTCCATATGAGCTCATCTTACCTTGATTGTATCTACAAAGACCCCAATTCCAAATAAGGTCACATTCATAGGTGCCAGGAGTTCAGACTTCAACATACCTTATAGGGGGACACAGTCAACCCACAACAGAAGGAAAATAAAGAGAATTCATCTAATCCCTGTGCCTCTGTCTGAGAAAACAGCAGTTTGGGTTTGGGAACAGGCAGACATGAGCTGGAGGAAATGCTGAGATCGAGGGAACTTCTTGGAGGGAGAGGCCAGGTAGGTGGGATGATAAGCAGCTTTGGACAACCAGGAGGCAGTGAAGGGAACTGGGTTCCTGGGTGGTGGGGAAACAAATGCATCAGGAAATGGGAGAAGATAAGGTTTACTTGTTTTAAAAAGTAGCCCAGAACTGAGGGTCACAGAAATCTGCAGCCAACTCCCCGTAACACCTGGGACAACATCTCTTAAATAACAGGCACTCAGGGGATTTCAGTGAGAGAGGAGGTGGGGGGATGGGAGGAGCAAGATGAGAATGAGTCCTGCAAAGTCTCCCAGCACCCCCCACCCCGAGGCTGAAGGGACTGTCGTTGCCCACACCCCACAGCTTTACAGCTCGGCACTTCCCTCACCGTATGGTAACTGCCTGTGCCTCCAGTCTGTGACTCTCTGAGCGAAGGGGCCGTGTCCTTTCTTTTCACTGCTACGACCCCGGAGCCAGCACAGAACATACAACACGTGGGCTTGCAATTCCACTTGATGCTTCCATGCAGGTGAGGGAGGAAAGACTGTCAGGAGCCCCAGCCTAAGGCCTGGGCCGACAAGGTTGAGGAGGAAACGAGGAGAAAAGGTGATTCTTCGGAGGTTAACCCGGGGCATCACGGTTCCTAACTTCAGCTAGTGACAGGACTCGTGTCCACGTTCCACAGGTGCCCTGCCTCCCTCAGGACGGGTTTAGGTGTGCAGCATCCCGGGTCGCCTTTGCTGTGGAGAACACTGGTGAAGCCCGTGGCGCGGGCCCTGACAGCTATCTCAGGCCATGGAGGCTGCACATAACCCAACCAGGAACTGCCCACAGGGTGGGGCACATTCAGAGAGAGTCAAAACCTGTGACTGAATCCAGGGCACTAGAAGCCAGGCCTCCAGCTGTGATCAGCCCCACAGAGGGTCTGAGGCAAGAGCCCCATCTCTCCGCGCTTCAGCTTCCTCCTCCACCAGTGCTGACGCTGGGTGGCCTTGAAGGGGACATGTGGGCCAGTGTGAGGAGCTGGGTAAAGAGTCAAGAGGTATAGCTTTCAAGTCTTTACTCGGCCAATTACTAGCTGAATTGCCTCTGACGAGACATGGAAGCTCTGTAGGTTTTAGTTTGCCTGCGTGTGCTAAGTCACTTGAGTCATGCCTGACTCTGTGCCACTGCATGGACTGTAGCCCGCCAGGCTCCTCTGTCCATGGGATTCTCCAGGCAAGAGTACTGGAGTGGGTTGCCATGCCCCCTTGCAGGGGATCTTCCTGACTCAGGGATCAAACCCGCATCTCTCACGTCTCCTTCATTGGCAGGCAGGCTCTTGACCACAAGCACCACCTGTGCTGGCAGGCAGAGATTTCACCAGCTATACTTCCACAGGGCTTCTCAGAGCCATACTGAGAAAGGAATCTTTTTTTTTTTTTTTCCAGGACTTTGCAGCTACTAAAATAAATTACCCAGTCTCAAAAACAGGAAACCCACCTGTTTTGTTTATGGGATTAAATACTGCACTTGCTTAGGAGAGAGTTTGGTGGTGCTGGATGGTAATGAAAGTGGTGTGTGATGTGATACATTAACTCATGGGGGACTCCTCCAGGCTTTCTGTAAATAAAGACAACAGTGATTTGAGGTTATTTTAGGCCAGAGAAGATTTGGCTTAACTAAAGGGCTGTTGAAATCCTGCTCAGTCCAGTCTGTTCCGGTCCCAAGGCAACTTGAAACTGGTTTCCCTGGGGTAACTCAGGTAGGGCCTAAGAAACCAGATCAACACACTCTAATCACAGCTTTTTTCTTACCCAGCCAAGGGTAAAGCAGCCTGTTTCCTAATTCCACTAAATAAATACCAGTTATAGATTGACTTGATTCAGCACGTGCCTAAGGGAGGCTGAAGATGAGGCCCATGCTGGGCTTTGACAAGGTAGCAGCGTGTGTCCCAGGAAGCAGTGTGGTCACTAAGAAAAGGCAGAGGACAAGGAGCAAGATTTTTACTACACAAGAATTCAGTGCCTCAGGCTCCTCTGAAAGGGGACGGGGATGGGATGGGATTAAATACAGCCCAATGAAGCACCCAGAACCCATCCAGAATGTCCAGCCTGAGGGAAATCTCCCCTGAGGCTCTTTTGACAGTGATTTTCCTGATAGCTCCATGTCTTCTGCATCTTCCTGTAGCACGTGTTTTCTCCTGAGTGTGACATGAGTAGAACATTAAAAAAAAAAAAAAGTGGTGCAGTGATTCACAATTTATTATTTGCACTGCAATTATCTATGACAGTCATCTTCTGAATTCTCAGATATTAACATTCCAAACCTCTTCCAAGTCACATTTCATAACCTCCCCAACATACATCCATTCATGAATAGGATTTCATTATTAAGAATTTCATTTCTCATAATGGATGTTTTTTTTTTTCCAATTTAGGCTCCATGGGCTATGTGCTGAGATAACATGATTTATTGCCTCCAGTTTGCTGACCTTGGATATTCAGCCTGCCTCTGTGTGCTAATTTCATGGCAGGCCAAATTTTTGCTTCTTTACCAGACTCTTCCTGAAGGAGGAAAATCCTNGAATAGGATTTCATTATTAAGAATTTCATTTCTCATAATGGATGTTTTTTTTTTTCCAATTTAGGCTCCATGGGCTATGTGCTGAGATAACATGATTTATTGCCTCCAGTTTGCTGACCTTGGATATTCAGCCTGCCTCTGTGTGCTAATTTCATGGCAGGCCGAATTTTTGCTTCTTTACCAGACTCTTCCTGAAGGAGGAAAATCCCTAACACCTTCAAAACAATAACAAAACACCCTTAAAATACAGAGGCAAACCTTTTCCTTAGAATGAAAGGCTCACACTTGTTTACAAAGCTATTATCCCAACCATGGCTATTGAAGATAATCTGCAGAAAACGTCAGACAAATAATTGTTCTGGTAGCAAATGGAGCAGACTGATTAATTCTTAATTAGTATCCATGTAGAGTAAACATCCTTATACAGTAAACATCTAAGCATGATCTTTATAGACATTAGATTCTGCTTTAAAGGTATCTACTCATAGTGGAGGTCTCTTCTATTGATAATGAGATTTATGTGGAAATATATATTATTTGCTGTACAATACATGTGCACTTTATTTTCCAGAGCTCAGAAAAATTGCAAAGAGAGGGAAAATTATACTGCTTTGAGTATACAAAGTTCATAGCAGCATTATTTACAAAAGGCAAAATATGGAGGAACCTAAGCACTCATGAGTGGATTAGTAGATTAAAATATATATATATAGGGCACACACACACACAATGGAGTATTACTCAGCTGTAAGAAAAAGAATGAAATTTTACTATTTGCAACATCATGGAGAGACCTGGGGGATATTATGCTTAGTGAAATAAGTCAAAGACAAATATGGTATGATATCACTTACGTGTGGAATCTAAAAACTGAAACTAGTGAATATAACAAAAAAGAAACAGACCTACAGATATAGAGAAGGAACCAGTGGTCACCAGCGGGGAGAGAGTAGGGGAGGAGCAGGAGAGGGGTAGGGAATTCAGAGGTACAAACTCCTATGTTTGTAAGTTGCAAGGGTATATTACACATCACAAGGAATATAGCCAATGTTTCATTATGATTATAAACAGAGTATAACCTTTAAAAATGGTGACTCACTGTTGCATACCTGAAACATATAGTATTGCATATCAACTATACCTCAATAAAAATATATAACTGAGTATACCCATTTTCTGTGGCTGCTGTAACAATATGCCACAAAATTGGTGGCTTTAAAAAATAGAAATATATGCTCTCACAGTTCTGGAGGCCAGAAATCTGAGGTCAGCACCACTGGGCCAAAATCAAGGTGTTGGCAGGGCTGGACATCCTCTAAAAGCCCTAAGCAAGAATCCATTCTTTGTCACCTCCAGCTTCTCATCAGTAATCCCTGGCTTGTGGAAACATCTAAAACTCTCTTTGCCTTATCTATGCCTTCTCTTCTGTGAAATCTCTTTCTGACCCCCTCTTAGGAATATACACATGATTGCATTTAGGGCCCACTTGGATAATCCAGAATATTTTCCCTACTTCAAGATCCTTAATCATATCCACAAAGGACCCCCAGCACACTTTTTCTTTTCTTTTCTTTTTTACTGGGAAACTGTCAAAAGAGAACTCTTCTTCATTGCAACAAAGTTTCTCATAAATATTCTTCTTAAAGCCTGTTTCACATCATTGTTCCTGAGGCTATAGATAAATGGATTTAGCATGGGATTCACAAAAATGCAAATCACTGACACAATTTTCCCTTGTTCCACAGATTGCTTGTTTGCTGGTCTCAGATACATGCAAGTAAGGGACCCATAGAACATAGTAACAGCTGTCAGGTGGGAGCTACAGGTGGAGAAGGTTTTGCGCTGCCCTTTCCTGGAATGGATCCTCGTAATGGTGACAAAAATGAAAACGTAGGCTGCTGCTGCTGCTAAGTCACTTCAGTCGTGTCCAACTCTGTGTGACCCCATAGACGGCAGCCCACCAGGCTCCCCCATCCCAGGGATTCTCCAGGCAAGAATACTGGAGTGGGTTGCCATTTCCTTCTCCAATGCATGAAAGAGAAAAGTGAAGGTGAAGTCTCTCAGTCTGTCTGACTGTTAGCGACCCCATGAACTGCAGCCCACCAGGCTCCTCTGTCCATTGGATTTTCCAGGCAAGAGTACTGGGGTGGGGTGCCATTGCCTTCCCCGGAAAACGTAGGAGATGAGGATAATGAGNTCTTTACAACCTTGAGACATTCTTTTGATTTATTGTAATAACTAATTAAAGGAGTATATAACTCCCTTGCTAACCCTAGGGGGGCACTCTCTGTCAGAAGCTTTCTCTGTCCCTTTTTATACTTTAATAGAACTCTGCTATACAAAAGCTCTTGAGTGATCAAGCCTGGTCCCTAGTCCCGAAGTTAAATCTTCTTCTTCAGAGATCAAGAATCCGACAACGTTCACCGTAAGCTATCAGTAATTGATCACAGCATTAACTTTCAGTGAACCCCTAGATCGCCCCTCAGAACCCTCAATACAGCAGTCCAGGAAGTCAATGTGATTTGAAGCCTACTTGTCACCCCTGTGTTGAGTCCTCAGTTTCCTCTTCTGTGAAATGGGAATACTTTCTGCACATCTTCCTCTTGAGGACAGGGTAAGGATTAAATGATATAATGGATGGGAAAGCACTAATGGACACTTAACGCAGATGACTAAAGAAGACATATTCTCAACAGGAGCTCATGGGAAGACTGTTGAAGAGACCCCTGCCTAAAAAGCTACGTAGAGGGCTCTTAAAGTGAGGAGACGGTGAAACTTAAGCTCAGGGTAATGAGCATAGGTCTGCAACATAGATCGTTCTCTTTATTTCATCCAGCAACATAACAAGCAAACACAGCCTACCCATCAGTAAGGATAACTTTAAAAATAACATCATAAAGCATATGAAGTTTGCTCCACTGTTTGCTTGGCTCACAAGAGCCATCTGGTATGTGTCAGTCTGAAGTCAGGACTATATGCTCACCAGGTATGCAGGCACCACCGACTCTGTTCCAATTATATCAACCCTTCAAGGACTAATGAAAATGCATCCCTCTAGGAAGTCTTCCCTGATATAACAGGAAGTGCTCCTTGCCAACTCCATCTGCAACTCTGTCACGCTGTATTTGTATTTCAAGGTTCCCGTAGACAGGGACAGGGACGACTCATCCTTGTCTCCACAGATGCTTCTTAGGTTCTGCCGAAAAGCCTTTAAGTGAATATTTAAACCCCTCTGCAAGATTTCAAAGTATCTCCTGTTTTTTTCCCACTTTAGGAACCAGAAGACCATCCATCGATATTTCAGTGACCTCTCTGAGTAACAGCTCCATCCAGGTTGCCTTTACTGGGATCTGGCTTTAGGCTTAGCTCTGCTACAGACCAGCTGTGTGATTCTGACCTGCTCTGAAACTCAACTCGCTCCCCTATAAAATGGGAAGAGAGTTGAACACTGTCCTCCCAGCCTCTCCTGGTTGTTGGCAATGACTAACAACACAGGCTTGGTTACCATATAAATGGGTTTAGATCTCAGCTCATTTACGGTCTAGCTGTGTGATTGTGGTAAAGCTGCTAAATTTGCTGAGATGGTTTTTTTCACCTGTAAAATGGGAATGCCTATCTTCTGGGACTATCAGTAGGGATAATACATGTACAATTGTTAGCACAGTACCTGACATCTAATATGTGCTCACAACCTGTCAGTAGGAGTTATTTTAAAGGAACTGCTTTAGTTGAAGGAAATGGGATTGTCCAATGAGGTGCACTAGGCAGGACAGAGACATGAGACCAAATGGGGAGTCTAAGAGCTGGCAGGTTCAGGAAGGGCGATCTTGCAGTCTGAGGTTCAAGATTAGGCAGGTTGTGTTGAAATAAACCTAATGGTAATCATCGACACACAGGATGAAATTGTCCTAAGCCTTTGTATCCCTCTTCCTGTTCCTCTCATTCCCACTTCAGTCTCCAGCTGTTTCTGGTCCCAGCTTCGCAGAAATCAAGAATATGGGCAATGTGGTTATCAAATTCAAGGCGAAGACCCTCACCATGGTAGCAAGCAAGGACTTATTCTTAGAAGCTAAACAAAACCCAGGTTGTAAGCACAGAAGTCCAAGATCACCTCCTTCCTTGCACTAAGGCAGCAATTCCCTGGTGAGAGTGAGACTGCAACCTGTCCAGCCGTATGTAAGGCAAGGCAGACTGAGATAAATGCTCTAATCGAGGATAATGCTATTGTATAGATGAAGAAACTGAGGCTCAGAGAGGTTAAATGACTTGGCTAATGGTCTCACAACCTGTAGGTGACAGAGGTGTCCATCAGAACCAGGTCCTTGCGGGGGGCTCGTCCTTGGCGCTCTCTGCTACATGATCCTGTCCTGAGAGTCCATGAAAGGAAGCGGTAGTCCCACACACCACTTCCCCCCTCCTCGAGCATTTTCTGTCTCTGACGGATTCACCACTTTGGTACCACTGTTCAGCCCCCTGGGCATCTCTTTGAGGAAGCCTCATCTCATACCAGTCACATCTTTCCTCTTGAGAGTCCTCATTGCTCACTGAGAGGCTGGGTGAAGAGGGGCGCAGCAATGGGGCCAATAGGAAAACCTGGGGTGATATTACTGGAGGTGTGTATGCTGGTATACATTTTCTGGAGTGTTGGTAGCAATGTGTATCAAAATCTTAATAATATGATATGCTTTGATACAGCACTTTCACTCCTAGAAATTTATCCTGAGGGAATAATCAAACAAGCATATAAAAATACAAACTAGTGCAAAAGAAAAAGGAAAAAGAAAACAAAGTCTGAAAGGTCTTAGTAAGGGATTGGGTAAAGATGCATATTCATATAATGGAGTACTATGCAATCACCCAAAGTGATAATGTCAGACTATATTTATTACCATCTAAATAAACAACATGGTGAACAAAAAAAAAAGGGGGGGGCCATATGGACAGTATTATTTCAAATTTTCTAAACATATTAATGTGTATTGTGTGTTTGTGTGTATTTCCTTACAGTGTCGACTCTCCTAATTGATATCTAACCATCTAGCTGACTCATCCGTTGAGTCAATACACCCCTTCTACCTGGAAAATCTCCAGGACTGATGCTCAGGCCCACTGAAGGTTCTGGATAGAAGGCTGTATGCCTTTGTGTCCACCTACTTGTGTTCCTACCAGATAGCTCATGCATTCAGCAGGAGTCAGTTTTAGAGTTCTCTAGCCTCTTTATTTCAATTTACTTGTTAGTCTATTAATAGTTAAATGTTACATAAGTTGGAAAAATGAGTGAACACAGAGAAATGCATTTTAAAAATTAAGTTGAGAGCTTTGAAGAACACAAGTGTTATTGTAGTGAAGTAGCTATAATAGGAAGGGGGATAATGGTCAAGGTTCAAAAGTCTGCTCTCAGAATGCTTCCAAATATTTAAAATTTTTTCTTTCTTTTTCAAAGAAGCCAAAACAAGAATTAGGAAATAAAATATTTTGGTGTCTTATGAAAGACAAAGGTGAACTCCCTTTAGCAGAGTAACAGTAACGTAAAAAGCTATACTAAAACATTGATATATTTTAAGTGAAACAGAAAAGCTAAAGAATATACATCATTTGTTATTGTTATTAAAAAATTTTTTTATTGAAGGATAACTGCTTTATAGAATTGTGTTGTTTTCTGTCAAATCTCAGCATGAATCAGCCATAGGTATACATATATCCCCTCCCTCCTGAACCTCCCTCCCATCTCCCTCCCATTCCACTCCTCTAGGTTGATACAGAGTCCCTGCTTGAGTTTCCTGAGCCATACAGCAAATTCCCCTTGGCTATCTATTTTACACATGGCAATGTAAGTTTCCATGTTACTCTTTCCATACATCTCACCCTCTTCTCCCCTCTCCCCATGTCCTAAGTCTATTCTTTATGTCTGTTTCTCCATTGCTGCCCTGTAAATAAATTCTTCAGTACCATTTTTCTAGATTCTGTATATGTGTGTTAGAATATGATATTTATCTCTTTCTGACTCACTACACTCTGTGTAATAGGTTCTAGGTTCATCCACCTCATCAGAACTGACTCAGATTGGTTCCTTTTTATGGCTAATATTCCATTGCATATATGTATGACAGCTTCTTTATCCATTCATCTGTCCATGGACATCTAGGTGGCTTCCATGTTCTAGCTACTGTAAATAGTGCTGCAACACACATTGGGATACATGTGTCTTTTTCAATTTTTGTTTCCTCAGAGGATATGCCTAGGAGTGGGATTGCTGGGTCATATGGTGGTTTTATTCCTATTTTTTTAAGGAATCTCCATACCATCTTCCAGAGTGGCTGTATCAATTCACATTCCCACAGACAGTGCAAGAGTGTTCCCTTTTCTCCACACCCTCTCCAGCATTTATTGTTTGTAGACTTTCTGATGATGGCCATTCTGGCTGGTGTGAGGTGATATCTTATTGTGGTTTTGATTTCCATTTCCCCAATAATGAGCGATGTTGAACATCTATGTGTGTGTTTGTTAGCCATCTGTATGTCTTCTTTGGAGCAAGGTCTGTTTAGGTCTTTTTCCCACTTTCTGATTGGGTTGTTTGTTTTTCTGGCATTGAGTTGTATGAACTGCTTGTATATTTTGGAACTTAATCCTTTGTCAGTTTTTTCTTGCTATTATTTTCTCCCATTCTGAGGGCTATCTTTTCAGCTTGCTTACAGTTTCCTTTGCTGTCCAAAAGCTTTTAAGTTTAATCAGGTCCTACTTGTTTACTTTGTTTTTATTTCCGTTACTCTAGGAGGTGGGTCATAGAGGATCTTGCTTTGATTTCTGTCACTGAGTGTTCTGCCTAGGTTCTCCTCTAAGAGTTTTATAGTTTCTGGTCTTACATTTAGGTCTTTACCATTTTGAGTTTGTCTTTGTGCATGGTGTTAGAAAGCGTTCTAATTTCATTCTTTTATACATTGCTGTCCAGCTTCCCAAGAAACATTTACTAAAGAGGCTGTCTTTTCCCCATGGTATATTCTTGCCTCCTTTGTCAAAAATAAGGTACCCATAGGTGCGTGGGTTTATTTATGGGCTTTCTGTCTTGTTCCATTGGTCTATATTTCTGTTTTTGTGCCACTGCCATACTGTCTTGATGATTGTAGCTTTGTAGTATAATCTGAAGCCAGGAAGGTTAATTCCTCCCTCTCCATTCTTCTTTCTCAAGACTTCTTTGGCTATTTGGGGTCATTTGTGTTTCCATATGAATTGTGAAATTTTTTGTTCTAGTTCTGTGAAAAATGCTATTGGTAATTTGATAGGGATCACATTGAATCTGTAGGTTACATTTGGTATTATAGTCATTTTCATAATATTGATTCTTCCTTCCCAGGAACATGGAATATCTCTCCATCTGTTTATGTCATCTTTGATTTCTTTTATCAGTGTCTTATAATCTTTTGTGTACAGTTCTTTTTTCTCCTTAGGTAAGTTTATTCCTAGATATTTAATTCTTATTGTTGCAATGGTGAATGGGATTGATTCCTTAATTTCTCTGATTTTTCATTGTTAGTATATAGAAATGCAAGTGACTTGGAACCAGTCTATTGTTCCATGTCCAATTCTAACTGCTGCTTCCTGACCTGCATACAGATTTCTCAAGAGGAAGGTCAGGGGGTCTGGTATTCCCATCACTTGAAGAATTTTCCATAGTTTGCTGTGATCTACACAGTCAAGGATTTGGAGTAGTCAATAAAGCAGAAGTAGATGTTTTTCTGGAACTCTTTTGCTTTTTTGATGATCCAGCAGATGTTGGCAATTTGATCTCTGGTTCCTCTGCCTTTTCTAAAACCAGCTTGAACATCTGGAAGTTCACAGTTCACATACTGTTGAAGCCTGGCTTGGAGAATTTTGAGCATTCCTTTACTAGCATGTGAGATGAGTGCAACTGTGTGGTAGTTTGAGCATTCTTTGGCATTGCCTTTCTTTGGGATTGGAATGAAAACTGACCTTTACCAGTCCTGTGGCCACTGCTGAGTTTTCCAAATTTGCTGGCACATTGAGTGCAACACTTTGACAGCATCATCTTTCAGCATTTGAAACAGCTCAACTGGAATTCCATCACTTCCAATAGCTTTGTTCATAGTGATGCTTCCTAAGGCCCACTTGACTTCACATTCCAGGATGTCTGGCTCTAGGTGAGTGATTACACCATTGTGATTATCTGGGTCATGAAGATCTTTTTTGTATAATTCTTCTGTGAATTCTTGCCACCTCTTCTTAATGTCTTCTGCTTCTGTTAGGTCCATACCATTTCTGGNACTTCACATTCCAGGATGTCTGGCTCTAGGTGAGTGATTACACCATTGTGATTATCTGGGTCATGAAGATCTTTTTTGTATAATTCTTCTGTGAATTCTTGCCACCTCTTCTTAATGTCTTCTGCTTCTGTTAGGTCCATACCATTTCTGGCCACAGTCTACAGGATCACAAAGATTTGGACACTGCCAAAGCAACTCTGCACACATAGATGCAAGACTTTTTTGCCTGTGGCAGCTCTGCCACAGTGAGAGTTGAGCATGAAGGTGGCACAGCTGCTTGGGTTGCAGGGACCCCAGGGCCACCAAGTGTCCAGGGACTGCTTCCGCTGCAGGAGTTATGGCCCTATCAGAGTCTTTTTTTGACCCTCTTGTAGGTGGCAGTCAGAAAGCCATTTTGGCCAGTCTTTCTCTGTAGCTCCACCCATTCAGGCACTTAGAAGGCTCCCTTGCCTAGGGTCCTTCTCCGTTGCTCGGTGGGTCAGGCACACAGAGGGGCCTCCAAGGCTGGGGTTCTACTCGGTAATTCAGTGCATCAGGCACTTAAAGGGGCACCCTGGGTGGGGTCCTGCTCTGTAATTAAGTGCATCAGACATTTGATGGGCCAGCCTCACTGTTGTTCAGCTGCCAGTGCTAGCATGTAGGGGGAGAGAGGCTATGGTGATGGCTCCACTCCCTATCATGACTCATCAGATCGCCTTTCTTCCATGGCTGCCCCGCTTTCCACCACAGGCATTTCCCATGACAATCTCCTCCCTCACACCACCTCAATCCATCTCTCCACAGTCAACAGCAGTCCTCGCCCTGGGATTGCTCGACAATCCCTAAACTCCAGCTCCCAGCCACTGCGCCTTCCACGGGACTTGCATCCCTGTCCAGGGTATGTATGGCAGCAGCAAGGACTGTCTGATTCTCATTCCATTTAGGCTGCCACAGATCAGCTGTTTCACTCTCAGCTTTATAGAGGGGCCTCCAAGGCTGGGGTTCTACTCGGTAATTCAGTGCATCAGGCACTTAAAGGGGCACCCTGGGTGGGGTCCTGCTCTGTAATTAAGTGCATCAGACATTTGATGGGCCAGCCTCACTGTTGTTCAGCTGCCAGTGCTAGCATGTAGGGGGAGAGAGGCTATGGTGATGGCTCCACTCCCTATCATGACTCATCAGATCGCCTTTCTTCCATGGCTGCCCCGCTTTCCACCACAGGCATTTCCCATGACAATCTCCTCCCTCACACCACCTCAATCCATCTCTCCACAGTCAACAGCAGTCCTCGCCCTGGGATTGCTCGACAATCCCTAAACTCCAGCTCCCAGCCACTGCGCCTTCCACGGGACTTGCATCCCTGTTCAGGGTATGTATGGCAGCAGCAAGGACTGTCTGATTCTCATTCCATTTAGGCTGCCACAGATCAGCTGTTTCACTCTCAGCTTTAAACGGTTCTTCTCTGATTCAGACAATTGCCCTGACGTGAGGACTGGGCCCCTGCTTCAGTTCCCCCACCTGCCAAGGGCAGATCCAGTCTTACTAACACTCTTGTTTTTCTCCCTAGTTCCTTCCTCCTACCGAGTTTTGCCTGGGTCTGTATATTCTTTTCCACTGGTCAGGTACTCTGGCCTGCTGTCAGCTGGTGTTCTGCATGCTCTTCTGTGTCTGAAGGTGTATTCCTGATATATCCATGGAGAGAGATTTACTCCACGTCCACCAACTCCTCCACCATCTTGTTCTTCCTGTTATTGTTATCATTTCTTATTTCCACTCTCTTTTCCTTAACTCACTAAGCACAGTCCCAATACTATCAGATAAAATGCCTTCTGCTACGGAGGGCTAGAAAAAGGAAGGATATAGGGATAATATCAGGAAAGATAGAGCGCGATTGCCTGTGTGCTCAGTCATGTCCAATACTTTGCAACACTGTGGACTGTAGCTCACCAGGCTCCTCTGTCCATGGGATTTTCCAGGCAAGAATACTGGAGTGGGTTGCCATTTCCTCCTCCAATAGTGAAATTATGATTGATTTTTATCTCTTCCTTGTGCCTTTCTACACTTTAAGAATGTTTATTGTATTATAATCAGGAAATACCACAAAGCTATCACCATCTTGGGAAAGGAAAACAGAAAAAGAAACTTCAGGATGAAGGAAACAATGTGCTGATGCTGGCAGGTGGCCCGGGAGACCCTTTTTGTCTCCCGTGATGACGGGAACTGTTTGAGTTATTTTGTTATAAATCCTAATGGTGTTAATGAGTTTACCACCTTGGTTTCACCCCATCCTGAGTGTCAGGTTGACATCAGCACTCAGACATCTCAACACACTTATTATCAGGGAAAGGGGGTTCAAGGCTTAGGTAGACAGGTCTCAGGAGGAGACGTGGACCTTCCCAGATGATGCAAGTTGAGGGCTCCATGAATAAGATCAGGATGCAAACAGAGGGAAGCAGTTCTGAGCACCTCGGGTTACTCTCATTCATACAGGCTACAGCAAGTTGCTAAAGGTCACACACTAGCAGATACAGACTTGCATCAAGATGGGCAACATTCTTGTATAAAAAAACCCCACAATCTTTATTTTTTTAATAAATACATTGTTTTCATAGAAACTGTAAAATAATTATTCATTATTGACTTACAGAATTATTTGTTGAAAACCAACTTCCAACTATAATAACAATTCTAAAATTATAATAAAGTGGTTCAAAGTCCTGCATAAAAAAATGGAAACAAAAATCTGTTATTCCAATCTTTCCACAATACACTCTATTTCAGTGCTAGAAAGGCTGGGACAGTTGGTCAGAGAAAAGGCAAATATGACAGTGTTGAAGTCCTGCCTATGGCAATAGCATTATTAATTATGCTAGGATGTTCTGGGGAGATTCAGTTTAACATCAGTTCAAAGGGCAAAGACTTAGGGCTCTTTATGGAATGACTGTCAAGGGAGGCAGTCATGTATGAAAGCATAGGGAACTTCCTGGTGGTCCAGTGGATAAGGATCCCTTATTACAGTTTCGATCCCTGGTCTGGGAAGATTTCACACATCGGAGGGCAACTAAGTTCATGCACCACAACTATTGAGCCTAAACTCGAGGGTCCCTGCTCCACAACAAGAGACCCCATCCCAAAGAGAAGCGTGCACACCACAGCTAGAGAGTAGCTGCCTCTTGCTGCAACTGGAGAAAAACCTGTGTGCAGCATTGGAGACCCAGTGCAGCCTCTGTACAAGGGACTTCTCAGGGCATGGGCATTGCCATGCTCGCCTCCAGGGTAAATAAATAAGTAAAATAAAAACAAAGACTTGCCTTAAAAAAAAAAGGAAGGAAAGCAAACGGGAGCCACTGTACTCAGTCTAGCTGGGAGTGACAGGGCACCTGGGCTTAAGGAGCAGAGTCAGGCTGGAACCTAGGCGTGTGCGATGGAGCAGGGATGAGGAAGAGTCTATCTTCCCTTCCAGTCTGCCATCAGGAGCAAAGGCAGGCATCTCTCAGTGTGGGATTAGCGCCCCGAGAATTAACTTCACTCTAATGCTTAGTGATGGGATTTGGGGTCAGCCAGACCTGAAGCACATGCTGTCTCCACCATCTACAAGTTCTCAAACACAGATATTTTAAAAACAGATTCAAAATAGAGGGTATGGATTTTAGCATTTAGCACAAGGAGGGCACTTGTGCTAAATCCAATCAATAGTTCCCTCATTTTACATAATTGATATGTCCCAGCAAGGTGATATGTACAGCAAGTGCTGGGTTAAATGCATGAGGGGCACATTTCTTCCTTTCTCTCTCTCTGTCTCGCTCACATATTTACACACATAAAGTCAGTGTAAACCACAAGACTCAAATGGAAGCATCACTTTTTACATTTTTCTAAATTGACACAAATCCTTCTTGGCTTCCATCTGCCTGGTTGGCAAGGCCAGGAGATACAATCTTGATCATTTTGAGGGCTGCTCCCCATCGGCTGTGATGGTACATCAATTTGGGTCTTGCGTGGTCCAGGAACTCAGAGGAGAGATACAGATCCTCAGGGCACCCGCAGATGCTGATGGCCAGGCCAGCATGTGTGTGATCCATTTTAAGGAAACGGCTCCACTGGTTGCCCCCATGCCACTCCAGGCATGCCTTGGGCCTTCACATGGCTCCAAAGGCATAGTGCTTTGTGCTTAGTCCCCAGGCAGCCCCACAGCCCTACTGCCCCTTTGGAAACCCTGCTACCTCCAGGGGAGTGGGAAGAAGTAGGTACAGGGGCTTTGCAACACCATCTTGGGGCTGAAATGGAGAGGCCAATCCTCCTATAACCATCTGGGTCAAGGGAGCCCAGAAAATAACTGGACACCCAAGTGAACTTACTGAGAGGAGAAAGTTTCCTTTTTTCATTTCCTTTCTTCTGTTTTTTTGAGTCCATAATTTTAAAAAAGGATGATGCATTGATTAATTTCCCATAAACTCAGTATCTTTTAAATAAAGAAACCCTGTAGTAAATCCTCTAATAGAGTAAAAAAACACCTTCTAGAGATTTGATGAAAACCACTTCCCAATATAACTGCTTTGCAGACAGTTTTTTTTTTTTTAAGTGACAAAAGCAATAGCATAAATATATTATGGCCACATGGTACTTAAAAAATTCTAGAGGCAGCCTTGGCTTTGAATCCAATTCCTTCTATTACCATTGTGTGACCTTGGGCAACTTATTTAATCTTTCTCAGCTAGACTGTAATTATCAGAAAGGCAGTTTACTTTAATTTTCAGGAATAGCATGTGGTATACAGAAGGCATCCAATAAATATATTGGATGAATGGACAAATTAAGGGTACCTCAGTTCAGTCACTAAGTCCTGTCCGACTCTTTGTGACTCTATGGGCTGCAGTCACCAGGCTTCCCTGTCCATCACCAACTACTGGAACCTACTCAAATTCAGGTCCATCACGTCAGTGATACCATCCAACCATCTCATCCTCTGTTGTCCCCTTCTCCCCCAACCTTCAATCTTTCCCAGCATCAAGGTCGTTTCCAATGAGTCAGTTCTTCGCATCAGGTGGGCAAAGTATTGGAGTCTCAGATTCAGCATCAGTCCTTTCAATGAATATTCAGGACTGATTTCCTTTAGGATGGACTGGTTGGATCTCCTTGCAGTCCAAAGGACTCTCAAGAGTCCCTTTTGTTTTGTTTAGAGATTGTTAATTGATATTCATGAAGTGGTCTATTTTTAGCCCTGCCATAGGCATGGAGAGGACCTCAGTTACCTTGACAGCCCTGTTTCTACCAGACACCTTTGGTATCTCTGATCACTAGGGAATGCTTTTGGAGCTTAGCATAACCACCACCATCTCAATTGGAGCTGAGTCAGAAGGTTGATCTCCTTGCAGTGCAAGAGACTCACAAAAGTCTTCTCCAACACCACAGTTCAATAGTATCAATTCTTTGGTGCTCAGCTTTCTTTAGCTGACAACTCTCACATCCATACATGCCTACTGGAAAAACCATAGCTTTGACTAGATGCACCTTTGTTGACAAAGTAATATCTCTGCTTTTTAATATGCTGTCTAGGTTGGTCATAGCTTTTCTTCCAAGGAGCAAGTGTCTTTTAATTTCATGGCTGCAGTCACTATCTGCAGTGGTTTTGGAGATTAAAAAAAAAAAAAATCTGGCACTGTTTCCTCTGTTTTCCCATCTATTTGCCATGAAGTGATGGGACCAGATGCTATGATCTTAGTTTTCTGAATGTTGAGTTTTAAGTCAGCTTTTCACTTTCCTCTTTCACTTTCATCAAGAGG
>SJYX01011109.1:851237-920935 GCA_006410675.1 Oreotragus oreotragus
AGTGAGAGTTTTACTTCTTCTTTTCCAATTTGGATTCCTTTTATTTCTTTTTCTGCTCTGATTGCTGTGGCCAAAACTTCCAGAACTATGTTGAATAGTAGTGGTGAAAGTGGGCACCCTTGTCTTGTTCCTGACTTTAGGGGAAATGCTTTCAATTTTTCACCATTGAGGATAATGTTTGCTGTGGGTTTGTCATATATAGCTTTTATTATGTTGAGGTATGTTCCTTCTATTCCTGCTTTCTGAAGGTTTTTTTTTTTTTAAATCATAAATGGATGTTGAATTTTGTCAAAGGCTTTCTCTGCATCTATTGAGATAATCATATGGTTTTTATTTTTTAATTTGTTAATGTGGTATATTACATTGATTGATTTGCAGATATTGAAGAATCCTTGCATCCCTGGGATAAAGCCCACTGGTCATGATGTATGATTTTTTTTAAATATGTTGTTGGATTCTGTTTGCTAGAATTTTGTTAAGGATTTTTACATCTATGTTCATTAGTGATATTAGCCTGTAGTTTTCTTTTTTTTGTGGCATCTTTGTCAGGTTTTGGTACTATGGTGATGGTGGCCTCATAGAATGAGTTTGGAAGTTTACCTTCCTCTGCAATTTTCTCGAAGAGTTTGAGTAGGATAAATGTTAGCTCTTCTCTAAATTTTTGGTGGAATTCAGCTGTGAAGCCGTCTGGACCGGGGCTTTTGTTTGCTGGAAGATTTCTGATTACAGTTTCAATTTCTGTGCTTGTGATGGATCTGTTAAGATTTTCTATTTCTTCCTTGTTCAGCTTTGGAAAGTTGTACTTTTCTAAGAATTTGTCAATTTCTTCCAAGTTGTCCATTTTATTGTCATATAGTTGCTGATAGTAGTCTCTTATGATCCTTTGTATGATCTCTCCATTTTCACTTCTAATTTTGTTGATTTGATTTTTCTCCCATTGTTTCTTGATGAGTCTGGCTAATGGTTTGTCAATTTTATTTACCTTCTCAAAGAACCAGCTTTTGGCTTTATTGATTTGTGCTATCTTCTGTGTATTCTTGCCACCTTTTCTTAATATCTTCTACTTCTGTTAGGTCCATAACATTTCTGTCCTTTATTGTGCTCATCTTTGCATGAAATGTTCTCCTGGTATCTCTAATTTTCTTCAAGAGATCTCTAGCCTTTCCCATTCTATTGTTTTCATCTGTTTCTTTGCACTGATCACTGAGGAAGGCTTTCTTATCTCTCCATGCTATTCTTTAGAACTCTGCATTCAAATAGGTATATCTTTCCTTTTCTCCTTTGCCTTTAGCTTCTCTTCTTTTCTCAGCTATTTGTAAGGCCTCCTCAGACAACCATTTTGCCTTTTTGCATTTCTTTTTCTTGGGGATGGTCTTTATTACAGCTTNTTCAACTTCAGCTTCTTCAGCATTACTGGTTGGGGCATAGACTTGGATAACTGTGATATTGAATGGTTTGCCTTGGAAACGAGCAGAGATCATTCTGTCGTTTCTGAGCATGCATCCAAACACTGCATTTTGGACTCTTTTGTTGACTGTGATGGCTACTCCATTTCTTCTAAGGGATTCTTGCCCACAGTAGTAGATATAACGGTCATTTGAGTTAAATTCACCCACTCCAGTCCATTTTCATTCACTGATTCCAAAAATGTTGATGTTCACTCTTGTCATCTCCTGTTTGACCACTTCCAATTCACCTTGATTCAGGGACCTAACATTCCTATGCCATATTGCTTCTTACAGCATCAGACTTTACTTCCATCACCAGTCACATCCACAACTGGGCGTTGTTTTTGCTTTGGCTCCATCTCTTCATTATTTCTGGAGTTATTTCTCCCCTCTTCTCCAGTAGCATGTTGCGGGAGTTCATCTTTCAGTGTCATACCTTTTTGCCTTTTCATACTGTTCATGGTGTTCTCAAGGCAAGAATACTGAAGTGGTTTGCCATTCCCTTCTCCAGTGGACCACGTTTTCCCAGAAATCTCTGCCATGACCTGTCTGTCTTGGGTGGCCCTACACAGCATGGCTCATAGTTTCAGTGAGCTAGACAAGGCTCATCTGATCAGTTTGGTTAGTTTTCTGTGATTGTGATTTTCATTCTGTCTGCCCTCTGATGGATAAAGATAAGGGGCTTATGGAAGCTTCCTGATGGGAGAGACTGACTGAGGGGAAAACTGGTTTTGTTCTGTTGGGCGGGGCTGTGTTCCCTCCCTGTTGCTTGACCTGAGGCCAAACTATGGTGGAAGTAATGAAGATAATGGCGACCTCCTTCAAAAGGGCACCTAGCACAAGTTAGATGTTTGATAAGTATGAGGCTCCTTTGCCTCCTTTTTCCCAGTCCACTTTTTAACTTCTAATTTTGAAATCGTTTAGAGCCACAGGGAGATGCAAAAATAATGCAGAAATGTCCCATGTGCCAGTCATCTAGCCACCTGCAGCTGTGACATTTTACATGCCTACCATGCATTACTGATTGATCAGCACAATAGTCTGACCAGTGTCTGCATGCACTCACTCTTTTTATAAAACTTGTATATGTATTAATCTGTATAATCACTGCCACATCAAGACACAGAACTACCCAGAACCACAAAGCAGCTGTATAGTGCTGCCATTGTACAATCAAACACCCCTCCCCTTCCCAAGGCCCCATAAGCACTTCTCTCTTCTCCATCTCCCCTTTGTCAATTTGAGAATGTTTTATAAATGAAATAATACAGTATTTAAGCTTTCAAGACTGCCATTTTTTCACTCAGTGTAACAGCCTCATGATACATCTCAGCTGTTGCATTTATTAATAATTCACTCCTTTTCCTTGCTGGGTAGTGTTCCATGAGATGGATGTACTGCAGTCTGCTTGACCTTCACATATTGAAGGACAGTTGAGTTGTTTCTCAGTTTGGAGCTGCTACAAATAAAGCTTCTCTGAACTTTTGCATCTAGGACACTTTATTTGAGTGTGGCCATGATCATTTTTATGTGAGCATGTTTTCATTTCTGTGAAATAAGTGCCCAAGATTGTGATTAATGGATCACACAGCAAGTATATGTTTAATGCTTTAAGAAATTCCTAGGCAGATTTCCAGAATGGCTGTTTCCATTTCACATCCTCATCAAGAGCAGATGTAAGACCCAGTTTAAACTCTCTGCTTCCTTGCCAGTGTTTGTTTTATCAGTATTTTTTATCTTAGCCATTTTAATAGGTGTGTAGTGGTATCTCATTGTGATACCCTAACAGCTAGTAATGGTGGACAACTTTCCATGTGTTCATTTGTCATCTGCGTATCTCCTTTAGTAAAGTGTCCAAGTTCTTTGCTCATTTTCTCATTGCATTGTTTGTCTTACTGTTAAGTATAGAGTTCTTCATTTTGAAAACAAGCCTTTTGTCAAGTAGTTTGCAAACGTTTTCTCTCAACTGGTACTTATCATTTTATCTTTTTCACCAAGTCGCCCACAGAGCAAAAGTTTTCAATTTTAATGAAGTCTAAATAGTTTAGTCTTTCCTTTCACAGGTTGTGCATTTGGTGCCATGTCTAAGAATTCTTCTCCTAATTTCAGATCACAAAGCTTTTCTCCTATGTTTTCCTCTAAGCGTTTTACGCTTAGCTCCATGGTCCGTTTTTAGTTTGTTTTTGTATAGGGTGTGAGGTGTTGATCAAGGTGCATGTTGTTGGCTACAATGTCCTATTTGTTTGTTTCTGCCAAGTGACATAACAGCGCCAAGTTCTACAGGAGCCATGAAAGCAAGATACTATCCGGCGGGGGTAGGCTGTCTAAGCAGTCCCTCCAGAAAATTAATCACCCTCCCCTGCTTACCGAGAATGAGCTTGAAGCTATGGAAACAAATACTCACCACTGAGACTTCCTCCTGCAATCATATTATGCAACCCAATACTGGTCATGTTGGGTCTCTGAGGAGTCTCCTGTTGCCCCTTGCACCATCACCTAGAGTGAGTTTCTGTTTGAAACAGGAATTGAATGTTGAAAATTTCTGTTGACACGGTACCATACCGCTTAAGGGTAGGAGAGGGTGTGTTTTATGGAAAGGTGGTCCCAGAGGTGGAAAGGGCCCAAAGCAAGAATCCCTTCTACAGTCTCTTTGCAAAGAAGGACACTCTTTCATTCAACCAATACATTCTGAGTAGGAACTAGGTCTCTGATCCAAAACAGACAAAGACAGACATGGTCTCTGCCCTCTGCTGGCGGAGGGGCTGGAGTACACACACACACACACACACACACACACACACGTGTGTGTGCTCGCACATGCACAGCCATGTGTAAAAAGCTGAGGATCCAATAGGGTGCTGAGGGAATGCACGGCAGGCACATCTAACCCAGACTTCGGAAGCCAAGCAGTGCTTCCTGGGAGACGTGACACTGAACCTGGGACCCTAGCAGATGAGCTGCAGAGAGCCAGGTGGCGTGGAGGGGGTGAGGCAGGAACAGTAATAAGAAAGAAAATGCTTCCAGGTGAGGAAGACCAGCATGTGCAAAGGCCCAGAGGTGGGAGTGAGTGTGGCGGGGCAGGGGTCTAACCATCCAAAACTGCTGGTTCTTAAGGGGAAAAACGAAGGGCGAGGCTACCAAGATCAGACCAAGAAGGGCCTTGACATTTCAGTCATCTCTTACGGACACCAGGAATCCCCTGCAGGGCTCTGGGTAGGAGTCTAGAGGTTCGCATCTGCATTTTAGAAATCTCACTCTGGCAACATGGAGGCAGTTGGTGGGAACCTAAGCAGCTGACTGGGGCACTAGTTACAAGACTGTTGCAAGAGCTGTTGGAACCAGAATGGGGAAGTGGAGATGGGCTGATACATTTACACCAGAGTAGGTGCTGAGGCTTCAGGAGAGAAGATGAGATGTTTGTTTGTTTGTTTTCATTAATTTAATCGGAGGATAACTGCTTTACAATACTGTGTTGGTTTCCGCCATATGTCAACATGAATCAGCCGTAGGTATACATATGTCCCCTCCCTCTTGGCCCTCCGTCTCCCCTCCCACCCCATCCCACCCCTCTAGATTGTCACAGAGCACTGGGTTGAGCTCCCTGTGTCACACAGAAAATTCCCACTGGCTATCTATTTGACATCTGGTGGTGTATATCTTTCCATGCTAGTCTCCATTCATCCCACCCTCAAGGAGAGCAGATGAGGTTTGAAAGATCACTTCGAGAAATGGAGAGAGAAGTTGTGCAGAGAAACAGAGGTGGGTTGAGGGGTCAGCTGAGGTTGGAGCCTTTGCTTAGACACTCCTGCTGAGGAGGAGCCTGCTTATTCCTTCCCCGTTGTGATCTTTCCATGATTGACAGTACTGCCTGAGCAGAACCCTGCTCCCCTGTAACTTCCCTGCCCTGGCCCAACTTTGGTCCTGAGGGACCACACTGGATGGGTCCACCTCTGCTGGTCTCAGTAGCCCTTCGACCATTTTAAAGACACAGGTCACATTCTCTCAAGCTTTTTCTTCAATTTACTCATCCCTAGTTCCTACAACCACTTCCCTCTTGGCATGGGTTCCTCTTTCGGGTAGTCCCTCCACCTCCCACCTTTAACTTAATTTTTAAGAAAATACTTTGGCTCTGCTTTGCAGCATGTAGGATCTTAGTTCCCCAACCAGGGCTTGAACCCTGCAGAGGGAGCTCAGAGTCTTAACTACTGGACCACCAGAGAAGCCTCCTCCCACCTTTAATCACACAATTCCTGAACTCTGGAGAGTGTCTGATCAGCCAGAAGACAGTAGCATCCCCTTCAGGAGCCTGACAGTCTACTCAGAGCATGCCGGTACTCTTCTCTCTTGCCAGGAAGCTGTCTCTCTTCCCTGAACATTTAAGGCAACATCCCCCAGTGGTATCTGGGGTGCCCTGGGCAACGGGGACAAGCCTGGGCCAGAGCCTCAGCTGGGGAAACAGGTTTGATGAGGCCCTTGCTGACTCATCTCCAATCGCAAACAAGCTGTGTCTGGGAGCACGTGACCCAGCTTTGCTGGCAAATGGATTGCCTGCCTTTGCTCCTCTGGTGAGAGTCAAGCACCAGGGGCGATTCGCCAGCCTGTGACGGGTGTGTGGCCTGGTGTTGGAAATAGAGGTGCGACTCTGGCTCCATCGTTAGAAGCCATGTAGCCTTATTGGAAGAGAGGATATAGACTGGGTGGTCAGAGGTGGGCTTTCACGTTAGGGTCAGGGATACAGCTAGAGCTCAAAGGGTAGGGGAATGTCTGTCAGTGAGAAGAGTAATGCTGCACGTTAGGAGGGCAAAGAAAGATGCGGAACTCCAGAGTACTGAAGGTGGCCCCAGGGAAGGAAAAGAAGACTCTGCGGTCCCAGCAGAGACTCTGCATGTGAACACCGAGAGAAAATGCTCTAAAGGTAGTCTATCGGGCTAGACTCTCCTCCAGGTAGGGAGGGGCCCAGGGCTCTTGAACCAAAGAGATGATTAAAGTGGTGAGTGTTTGGGGAAGGGGTCTGGCAAAACTAATGATGAATCCTGCGCCCTGCTGTGGCCCAGGAGAACAGGACTCCAGGATGCCTAGGGAGGGAAAACCCTTTCAGGAGGTCATCCAGGGAACCCAGGGGAGAAGCCGGCTGGGCTAGTTTTGGTTCCCCTTCGGGTGATTTTTCCAGAAGCCCTTCCTAGGAGACTGATCAAAGCAGGGACTTGCTCGGGGCTGAGGCCTG
This sequence comes from Oreotragus oreotragus, assembly GCA_006410675.1. Classification (NCBI taxonomy): domain Eukaryota; kingdom Metazoa; phylum Chordata; class Mammalia; order Artiodactyla; family Bovidae; genus Oreotragus; species Oreotragus oreotragus. The sequence continues at coordinate 857,910 of SJYX01011109.1, forward strand.
AGGAAGGAAAGCGGTTTAGTAGGAAAAGCAGCACACTGGGAGTCTGGAGTCCAGATCTAGCCTCTCTTTATTCTCTTAGTGCCCTTGGCCACTTCCCTTCTTCTCTGCGAGTTATCATTTTCCTTGGAGAAACAGGAGTTTTGAGATCTGTGACCGGTTTACTTCTGTATCGTCTGACTCAAGTTTTTTTAAGAGTTTTTTTTAATCATCCTGAGAGAGTTGGCACCATCTCTGAGGTTCTTGGGCCGTCCTGCCCTTGGTGTGATCACCACGTACAACAAGCAAAACAGGTCCCATGAGGCAAAGCAAACAAGTCCTCCCTGGCAATTCACACTCAGGTCACCGCAGAGCTCACAGTACTGGCATCAGCTCCAACAGGAAAACCCACGTGCTTGTCAGTGGCATCCTGGGCCCTCCCACGTGAGCTGTGGCACCAGCACAACCAAATCACATTTAGCAAAGGAAAGATCATGGCCGGCCGCGTTGCTGAAGACACTGATGCAAGTCAGTACTGCCCCGGAGGACCGAATTCCTGACTGATTTCCAAGTTCTGAGTTCAGACCTAGGTTTGCCCTTTGCTAACAACTCTCCACCAGGATTAAAGGGAGCTGGATGTATCTCTGTCATCAAATACATCATGACAAATTAGTCATTTGTTAATTCATCCAAAAACATGCACTGAGCAACTGCCTTACTTATTAAATGTACGTGTGTGAATGAATGGATGGATCAGGAGACCCAGGTTCTGGTTCACTGATCAGCTGGGCATGAGGTAGGATTTTCTCTCCTACAAGTGACAGAAACTTAAATCTAACAGCTTAAGAGAGAGAGAGAGAGAAGTATATTGATTTCTGTATCTGAAAACTTATCAAGAGCTTCCTAAAGTCCTTCTTTATTTTGAAGTTCTGGTTTCTTCTGTGTTAGCTTCATCTTTCAACATCCAGTGACCAGGCTCACCCCGCCAGTGGCTCCAGGCTTACCTTCTTCTAGCTTGGCAACTCCTAAGAGGAGAGTGCCTTATCCCCAGGAATTCTAGAAGAAGCCCTTGAGGGGATTCTCACTGGTTCAGCAGGTGTCAGGTGTCATCCCTGGACAGATCCTGTGGCCAGGAGGGTCCAGCACTGAGTCTGAATTCTGCGCCACCCACAAAGTCTAGAGGTAATGTCAGCCCCAGAGAATCCCCAAGGACAGAGAGTGAGGACAGGGAGAAAGGGAACGGATCCCCAGCAGGCATGTCCTCAAATGCCCTCTCATTGGGAAGCTCTGTGACTTCCCTGGTGGCTCAGACGGTAAAGTGTCTGTCTACAGTGCAGGAGACTGGGGTTCGATCCCTGGGTCAGGAAGATCCCCTGGAGAAGGGAATGGCAACCCACTCCAGTACTCTTGCCTTGAAAATCTCATGGATGGAGGAGCCTGGTAATCTACAGTCCACGGGGTCGCAAAGGGTCCAACACGACTGAGCGACTTCACTTTTGGGGAGCTCTAAGGCAGTGCTTCTGCCTCTTAGAACATCTCACTTTTCTCCCCATCACCCCCACCACAGACTTTGCCCTCTAACAAGGTAGGGGAAGGTAATTCTTTTCACTGGTCACTTCATAGTAACCACCATGGTTCCTCCTCCCTCTTGAAGCTTTCCCCAACATCCTGGCCTCCAGACTCCTCCCTGTTTCTGACCTCGGCCACATAACGTTCCTGTCTTCCGACGTGACAGCCAATCATTAGGTGTATCTGGAGCAGAAAGAGTACTTAGATCTTTGTCTGGCCCAACAAGAAAGACTGCCCTGAGTAAGACCCTTTCTTCGCACACGGGAAACTCGCAATCTAGTCAGTGACGAACCCTGCCTTATTCTCTGAACTGCTCTGTGTGTGAGTCTAATCTCTGAAACAGAACTACCGGTTCCCTGTGGGCGAGGCCAGGCCTCATCCTTTCCCCCGTCTCTGCATCCTTCCACGCTGCACCGTCTCCAGTGGACCAGTAGCGGGGCCTGGGAGGCCCCATCAGCAGAAGTGTTGGCAGCCTTACCCCATGGGTCCCAGCCTTCTTGCTAAAGGATGCACAAGGTCCCAGCAGGCAGGGCAGCCCTCCTCTCTGTCACCTTGCCCTGTGGGCCCTGCTTCCCACACACCTCACCCTGGGCCCTTGGTCACCACACCATATGCACCTTCACCCCTAGCTTATCGGTGACTTAGGTCTTTCATTCTGAAGTCACTGGGATGGTGTGACCCTGGCTGTCCCTTGGATTCAACCATTTCCAAGACAAAGTGAGGAAGGCTCCTTCTCTGTTCTGTATCAGATCATCTTGCAAGGCCATGGTCTACGCCTGCGGTCAACAGATATGTTCTGAGCATCCACCACTCGGTGAGCAGAACACGTACTGGGGAAAGTGGTGAATGGCAGGCCGGGCAGTCTGTCCTCTGGGAGCTCTCACACCAGCAGGAAAGCCCATTGGCCCCTCCCCCAACCTTGGGGGAGTTTTTCATGCTCCCTTGTGTTCCCTTCTATCCAGTCAATGGGATGGGGATAAACTTGGTACAAGCACCCGAGTGTCTCGGTTATGGGGCAGGGGAGTGGGGAGGAAAGGGACAGAGTGGCCTCTCGATGTGCTGCTCACAATGGTCATCTGTCATTCGTCAATCAGGTCCCTGGACTCAGCATATGGACCCAGACTCCTCTCTCCCTCACCAAATGCCCAGGAGGTGTTGGGGCAGCCACTGGGCACACGCTGGGGCATCTTGGCTTTGGCCTTAGCCAGTTGTTTAAAGCATCCATCAGGAATTTCCTGGGGCGTTCCTGTGTCCTACTGCTTACTCCAATGTGCCCTTGTCTCCAGTGGATACACTCAGAAACCCGTGCTTCCCTTCTGTCTTTCACATCAGCACAGGCCTGATTGCTGGAGACCAGCTCAAAGGACAACTGGTGGACAAGTCTACACTGAAATAAAACAGACAAACTGAACAGAGCCAAACAGAATGATCGCTCCTAGGCACACAGGAACTGATTTTTTAAAAAATAAGGAACATTTCCTAATCCATCTGCTCTTCACTGAGTATCTCTTGAACTTCTGAAGGTGGGACTTTCTCTGGCAAATTTCTGCTCTTGTCTCCTTTGAACTCAGAGGCGAAATTAATCCTGAGCTCCCAGTCCGCTTCTCTCTTCTCCACCTCTTCTTTCTGACATTAAAATCTGTCTCTGCCTTTCATATCCACAGAGAAGGGGGCGGGGCTCCACTAATGAATGTTTGAGAAACGCTTTGAGATCTTGGATGAAAGGCACCGTATAAAATACAATTAAAAATAATAGGGATAATTACCAGCTGGCCTAGTCCCTGTGGGATAATTAGAGAGTTTTCCTTGGGCTGATTCTGAATTCACGCAGAAACACACGGGTTCACAAGGCTAAACTGATCTGAGATTTCAGAGGCCATTGTTATGCTTCCTCCATTCTAGGATCATAGACCAGAATTTTTCTGAAATCTGAGGCACATTGTAGCTGTCCAGAACTGGAAAGTATCTTTGAGATGATCTGTCCAACCTTCTTGGTATGCAGATGAAGACAGGGAGGCCCAGGGTGGCAAGGTGACCACCTCAAAGCTGCACAGCGAGTGTGAGAGCCACAGCCAAGGAGGACCAGTCCCTGTAAACAACTAGGGGATTCAATAAAGAACCTTTTCTCATCTCTGTATACTGATCACTTTCTATTGCACAGAAGAGCCGTGGAATGAGTCAGAGAGAGCTGAGTACAAATCTTAGCTCTGATACATATGAAAGACAGTAGCTGGCAAGTAAGCCTCCTCAGTTTCCTGATGCGTAAAATGGGAATAACGATGCCTGCTTCACAGAGGTGCTAAAAGGAGCCAGTGAGCAATGTATGCAGAAGCGCCTGGCATGGAGCATGTGTTCAGCCAATGCTGCTAGAAGACATGATCCAAGAATGAGCCTGCCAGTGCCAGGGGTAGACCGACAGTCCTTGCTTTACATTGATATCTTCAATCTGTATTAAATGAGCACCTATTATGTGCTGAACACTATGCTAAGCTCTCCAGGATTTATCTCATTCAGTCATTATCACCATGCCCATGAGGCCAGCCATGAGGAATCAAGTTTCAGAGAGGTTAGCTAACCTGTCCAAGGTCACACAGCTGAAGAGGAGGTGAGACTTGAACCCGTGCTCCCAGTCACTATGAGATACTGCTTTCTCTTGTGAAAAGAGACGTAAACATTGTTATAACCTCAGTGGAATCTTTGCTGTGATACAGGAAAGGAGTGATGGAGGGTGTGGGGACAGTCATAGCCTAAGATGACGCACTGAAGGACTTTTACCTTCGAGGTCATGAAGGTTACACTCTTCTCCTGTGTAAGATTATTTATTCTGAGGGGCTATACTGGTGCAAGGTACATGATCTCCCCAAAGAATGCAAGGTTAGTAGCTGTAGCTGAATCTCGAATCAAGAAATCTAGATTGGGGTCCTGGATCTGCTTCTTAGAATCCAAGTACCTTTGCTCAAGTCCCTGAAGCTCTCTGCCTTCAGGACCCCGTGTTCCTGGTCTGGATAACAGAGATAACACTTCTCACATTATCCCTTTACTGCAAGAGGGGTCTTTGGAGATTCAAATGGGAATGAATGTGGAAGCACTTTGTCCCTACCACTTTCTGTACAAATACAAATCTTACTGTTCCTACTGACAGCTTTGAAGATTTTTCAATGTGATAAAGGAAGTGGCTAGAAGTCCCAGGCTGGTGGTGGACTTCAGGAAGACTGACTCAGCACCCATGGCAGGCAGGGGACAATATATATTACCTGCCTTTGAAGGATGGTTCAGTACATTCAGAGCTCTGAGCTCGTATTATTTGGTTAGAAGAGGGCACTTTAGGGGACCAGCCCTTTGAAATTCAACTGTAAACATAATGGGTTCCATTTATTTCAGGTTTCAACTTTTTCCCAGCTGAGACCCAAGGTCAGAACCTGTTGTGTCACATTCTTTGGTTCCATATGTGGGGAAGAAACAGCCCCTGTGAAAGGCCACTCACTGGGTGAGGCCTGCAAAGGAGGAAAGAAGATGACCCAAGCGTCGTTAATTACTCTGGGTGATTTCCTCATCAACCAAGACTTTCCCAAATGCCTCCTAGAAACTAGAATAACCAGGACTATGCTCTGAATTACCCTGCTCTGGATGGATGGCTCAGAGTCATCCTCTCCAGGGATTTCCAGGGCTGACGGAGAGGATGACTGTGCCTCAGACTGTCAGACATAAGGGAACACCCAGGTTGCCCCCTGTCAGCCTCCGGGCTCCTTGGAGGGAGAGACACCTAATACTTCAGATATGGGGTACTCATTCCCTCACATGGTTAGACACCCTCCAAGCACGGTCTGCCTCCAGGTGCTTCTCACGGACTGCTCAAGGGTCTCCAGCACCATTGGTATCGTGCCACTCTAAGACATCTCTTCCCAAGACTAAATCCCCCCTCTTAGGGGGGTGAAATTATATAAGCGAAAGGACATGGCTTTAGGCATCAGAAAGAAAGGCTTGATTTCCAAAATTCAAGATCAAAAACTCAAACAAAAACTGGATCAAAAACTCATCAGCTGTGTGACTTTGGGAAATGTAATTGACCTCTCTGAACCTCTGTGCACTTATTTGTAAAACAAATAATAATCATCAGTACCTTTCTGGATTGTTGTAAAGATCCAGACTAACATTGAGAATGTGCTCACACAGAGCAGGCATTCAATACCAGCAGTCTCTACGTGGCAAGATTCAGTCATTTTAGAAACATATATCAAGGGCTTTCTTTGGGTCAGTTGCTCTGCTGGGTGCTGCACATAGGAGAGCAGAATAGAGGAACAGAAGGAGCTTGGGGGTACTTTTCTGGTGGTCCAGTGGCTAAGATGGCATTCCGGGGGTTCGGGTTCAATCCCTGGTCAAGGAACTAGATACCATGTGCTCCAACTTAAAGATTCCGTATGCCACAGTGAATGACTCCATGACTGCAACGACAGTCCTATGTGCTGCAACTAAGACCAGGTGCCGCCAAATAAACACATGAATAAAAATAAGTTTGTTTTTTTTTTAAAAAGAGAGAGAGTGGGCTTTGGTCTCAAAGATCTGGGTTCTAATCCAAACCTGGTGTCCCTGGACAGTGGGTGGACTGAGCCTCCCTCATCTCATCTCATCTCTGCACAGGGATGGTGTGGGGGTTAAATGAGATGACGCACACCACGTGCTGAGCCCAGGGCCCCACTCAGCATGAGTTCTGAGGAAGGAGGAGCCACACTGCAAGAGTTAGGGATGCTGAATATGTGAAGAAGTTAGTGCCAGGCCACGTTCAGGCAGTTCAGTGCATTTTATTATGTAGAATTTCAAGTAATCTTATTTAAGGCTATGGTTTCTCACCCTGGACTCCATGGGCTATTTCCTTTGTCCATTTATTTTCCCAGGGAAATAGACCCTTGAACATAGAGGGGAAAAGTCCTGTCCCTTTAGATTCACTGTGTTGTCTTTAAGAGTTGAAGGGGGTCAAGGCTGGGGTGCAGGGCCAGCTCCTGAGTGGGGAAACTAAGGTGGAAGGTTGGTGGTATAGATGGGACATCAGGGAGACGAGCTGCGGGGGCGTGGTTTGGGAGGCAGATGGAGAAAACTCAGCAGGCATGAGGGCTGCCTGGCCCTGCAGATACGGGGCAGGGACAGCTCTGGGACCTCTTAACCACATCACCAGGAGTCCTGCCCAGCTCAGGAACTGCCCAGGGCTGAGTCCATCCACCCAGGGTTTCTGCAGGCCTGAGAAAGGCAGCCGCTGACAGAGACTAACCATAGCCTTTCTTCATTTGAGCCACTGATGCAGGGAGAAGCTAGGGGGAGGAAAAGAATATTTCATTTTCTCCCTATCCTGGAATATCCATGCAAAGTGCCTGACCTCCCTCTGTTTCAGGTAATAGAGTAGAGGAAAGTCATGCTTCTCAACCCAGTTTCCCGGAGTTATATAAAAACGCATTCTGAGTCTGTGGGTCTGCATGGAGGCTGAAATTCTGCACCTCTAATGAGTTCCCAGGTAATGCTGAGGCCTCCCTGAAACTCCCCGCCCATGAATCATGTCAACATGTTAGAGAAAATATTTTAAAACACATCTTTAAATCAAGGAAGGGGAACCTAAGGCCAGGAGTGAAGCCAGACCCAAGTCCGAGCGGATGCATGTGAAGAAATGGTCACATTCTCAGGTGGGCTAGGCACGACCTCGTGGCCTAGAACTGCCACACATAGAACTGTGCTGGGAAGAGAGAAGGATGATACGCAGCATTCATTCTGTACCTGTGCAGGCACATAAAGCCAGGATTTAGGAAGGGCTACCCCGAGGAACACTGTGGGGGAGATAAGAATTGCAGCAACAACAAAAAAACAAAAACTAGGAAAAGTGTCTGGGTCAGATCTGATTTGGGGGAGCTGGAGTCCAGGTAATGCTGAGGCCTCCCTGAAACTCCCCGCCCATGAATCATGTCAACATGTTAGAGAAAATATTTTAAAACACATCTTTAAATCAAGGAAGGGGAACCTAAGGCCAGGAGTGAAGCCAGACCCAAGTCCGAGCGGATGCATGTGAAGAAATGGTCACATTCTCAGGTGGGCTAGGCACGACCTCGTGGCCTAGAACTGCCACACACAGAACTGTGCTGGGAAGAGAGAAGGATGATACGCAGCATTCATTCTGTACCTGTGCAGGCTGGGGAGTCACACTGGAGACCCTTCCACATAAAGCCAGGATTCAGGAAGGGCTACCCCGAGGAACACTGTGGGGGAGATAAGAATTGCAGCAACAACAAAAAAAACAAAAACTAGGAAGAGTGTCTGGGTCAGACCTGATTTGGGGGAGCTGGAGAAAAAAAAAAATTGTCCCCTGAGATTTGAGAGCTACAGGATGACCCTTGCTTGATCTAGGAGTCTGAAATGNCCGAGGAACACTGTGGGGGAGATAAGAATTGCAGCAACAACAAAAAAACAAAAACTAGGAAAAGTGTCTGGGTCAGATCTGATTTGGGGGAGCTGGAGAAAAAAAAAATTGTCCCCTGAGATTTGAGAGCTACAGGATGACCCTTGCTTGATCTAGGAGTCTGAAATGACAAGGCAGCCTGCCCTTAAAACCTTTCCAATGATCCTTTAAATTTCAAGCAGACCGTGGTCTATTGTATGTCCAGATGCCTGGAAACAGTCACAAGTCCTCCTGCAGGAATGCATCTTGAGCTAAACCACACAGAATTATCACAGGAAATCACCTCCAAAAGGGCCTCACAGTCCAAATCTCAGTGCATCCAAGGAGACAGACCGCCACGAGCGAGAGACAGCCGGAACAGCGCGCTGCAGAGTCTGGCCCACAAAGACTTCAGATATTGGGACAGAGACGAATGAACAATTATGCTGAACGTGCTTAAAGAAATAAAAAGAAAATTAAAAGTGAGTCAAGAGTAAGAGACTATAAAAATAACCAGGCAGTTTTTTTTTAAGTGCTACTAATGATGAACAAGTTTCCCAGCTTCCTTTATTGAAGCCAACAACACGTTTTCCAATAGAAAAACGTTTGAAACGTGTCCACCCCCTCCCTGGCCATTAAATGCAGCCTGCTCACACCTGCCCTGTGTCAGCAGCAAGGAATGTTATTGAAAATATTTTTCCAGAATCATGTCTCTCCCTGGCCCATCCTGTCTTGGGCTACTCCTCCTGGCTCTGGGATTTGCCACCTTCCTTCCCCAGCTCCCAGTTCCTATTTTGGGCCCTCCTCCTTATTTAAGTGACACATCCAGACATTCCTCGCATCCCTTCTCCGCTGCACAGGAGCCCTTCTTTCATAGTGGGACCCTCCGTCCCAGGGGAGGGATCTCAAAGGTGACTGCACTAGCAGCAGTTAATAATCCCGCCCCTTCTACCGTCACCACCTGCATATGTGTTTACAAAGCGCCTCTCGTTGTCTGCCAAAGCACTGTCATTCTCACAGAGAGAGTAGGCTCAGAGCCATCACAAAGTGGCTAGAAGCCAACAGAACCAGGATTCAAAACAGGGCTCACCCCCATGACCCTGCCTTGGCCCTGGCGTACGTTCCACTACTCCACGGCTGCCTCTAATGACAGCAGTGATCAGTTACCAGGCAACACTCTCTGTTCCCTTGTTATGTCAAACCCTTCCCAGCCTTCATCGATCTGAACAGACATCTCCTTAGTCTCACCCAGTCGGTTAGGAAATCTCTGGGGAATGGCCAAATACATATTTATGATCAAGAAAATGTTAATTTATATCCCATCTGTCTGAGGATAATCTGTCTCTGGCTTCAGTCAGTGTGGAGACATATGAACAAGTCACCCCAAGCAAGAGTCGGTGTAAGCTTAGCAGACAAGGAGAGGTGTGGGAGGGAAACAGGGTCCCATGCCACTTCCCTTCCCCGTCTCAAGGCAATATCTCAAAATCCCACAGAAAAACTTTTTTTTTTTAACCTACAGAGACACAAAAGACCAAGATACATGACAGTATGCATAAATGCGACAAATCCTAGGCAAACTGTGAAATTTGAGTCAAGGTTCTGTTAGTTTCACTCCTGGAAGCGTTTTCCAGCCAGAAACAGAAAAGGAAACTTACAGACGCCCTCTTGTGGGGGAGATCTAGCACTGACGGGCTGCCCGCAGCCACCTGGGCACCTTGGGTTAAGACCGCTGCCTTCACGAAGTTTACATTCCAGGGGAGGCGAGCTAGGCAAGGAATGAGCAGATAAATGGGCAAGCTCCTCTCAGAGAGTGAAAGTAAAGAACATAAAATAGGGTGAGGTGATGCTGTCTGGGTGGAGCGGGTCTGGGTAGGGGTACAATAGTGGATGGGACGGCTGAGCTAAGCCCAGGTGAAAAGAAGGTACTAACCACGCGGAGATCAGGGGCCAGTGTCCCTTGCACTGCAAAGGTCTGCAGGCACACCTGAGCACATAGAAACCAGTGTGGCAGGCCATGCAGAGCAGAGGGGACTCCAGGTGAGAGGAAAGGCGCAGCCATCTCTGTGTTCAGTCGTTCAGTCACATCCAGCTCTTTGTCAACCCATGGGCTGTAGCCCGCCAGGCTCCTCTGGCCCATGGGGATCCTCCAGGCAAGAATACCGGAGTGGGCTGCCATTCCCTCTTCCAGGGCATCTTCCCAACGCAGGGATCGAACTCAGGTTTCCCGCATTGCAGGTGAGTTCTTTACCGTCTGAGCCACCAGGGAAGCCACCTCTGGGAACACCCATATCATGCAGGTGGGAAAACGAGGTCTCTCATACACATTCAGAATATGATTCTCACCCCCGTACCTGCCCCCATGCCAGGTCCTTCAGCAAACCCAGCCAGCTCTGACGAAGACCATCCACCTCTACTCCTACGGCAGGTTCCTAATGGATCTCCTTGCCTCCTGCAAGGCATTCTTCTCTCAGCAGAAAATGGATAGGGTCTCCCCCTTACTTAAGCTCTTCAATGACTGTGCACTTAGAATAAACCCCACTCAAGCTGTCCTTCTCCCTCCATCAGCTGCAGCCGTAGTAGAAGCTAACTTTTCTGCCACAGGACCTTGGCACTTGCGGTTCCCTCCACCAGGAATGCTTTCCCCCTGCTTCTTATCAGGTCTGGTTCCCTCTCATCCTCCAGGGTTCAGCTTAAACTTCCTAAAGAAGCCCCCAGTTTACTCCAGATCCCAGCAGCATACAGATTTCCTTCATGGTACCCACCACCCTGTGTAATTATTTTATTTAGTCATTGTTTTCTTGCTGTCTTTTTCCAAGTGGGTTTGGACCTCCATGAGGGAAGAGACCATACAATTTTCATCTATCACTGGATCTTCTGTGCCTCTGAGCTCCTGGCATTTGAGTGATGTTTGTGGAATGAACAAATGAGCTCCAGGAAATGGCAGCCCATGAAGATCTTATCCATAACCTAGCTCAGTACCTATGAAATTTTATTTTTAGAACACGGAACCTCCTTCCAAATGGAACCCTATGCAGATCTCAGAGGTGAGAAAGCAGACATGAGCCCTGCCCTTCTGGTTCTGTCTTTGTACCACCAAGAGCCCTGAGTGATGCTGTGGGCTCTTGAGAAATTCCCCTAGGTGGCTGAGTTGTCCTCAAGCCACACCATTTCTCTGGCTGCTTGCCTCTGTTTTGACCCTCAGAACAGAAGCAGGATAGGACATGGCATTCTGAATGGTCATAAGCAGTTTAGGAAGAGGTTAGAGTTAAATGCAGAGAAGGCAATGACACCCCACTCCAGTACTCTTGGCTGGAAAATCCCATGGACAGGGGAGCCTAGTGGGCCGCAGTCCATAGGGTTGCAAATAGTCGGGCATGACTGAGTGACTTCACTTTCACTTTTCACTTTCATGCATTGGAGAAGGAAATGGCAACCCACTCCAGTGTTCTTGCCTGGAGAATCCCAGGGATGGGGGAGCCTGGTGGGCTGCCTTCTTTGGGGTCACACAGAGTCCAACACGACTGGGGTGACTTAGCAGCAGCAGCAGAGTTAAATGTTTTGGAGGACATTTACCTATGAAAACATATTTGGGAATCTGATGATGCACACCTGGGGTGTGTGTGAGTGCTGTGGTGTTTACTTCAAACAACAGCAAGTGACAGTGGGCTCAGGCAAATTGGGAGAATTCCCCAGCAGCTCTGTGTATGCAAGAGGGGCCATGGACCACCCCCTTCTGAAACCAACCAGTGGGCCCAAATGGACCATGAGACAGCATAGGCCTGGCTCACAGGGTGGCTGGGTGTCCTGGGAAGGTGCCTGGGCATGCTAGACATCTTTTATGCTCTTCTAGTCAAGGCTATGGTTTTTCCTGTGGTCACGTATGGATGTGAGAGTTGGACTGTGAAGAAAGCTGAGGGCCAAAGAATCGATGCTTTTGAACTGTGGTGTTGGAGAAGATTCTTGAGAGCCCCTTGGACTACAAGGAGATCCAACCAGTCCATTCTGAAGGAGGTCAACCCTGGGATTTCTTTGGAAGGAATGATGCTAAAGCTGAAACTCCAGTACTTTGGCCACCTCATGCGAAGAGTTGACTCATTGGAAAAGACTCTGATGCTGGGAGGGATTGGGGGCAGGAGGAGAAAGGGACGACCGAGGATGAGATGGCTGGATGGCATCACGGACTCGATGGACGTGAGTCTGAGTGAACTCCGGGAGATGGTGATGGATAGGGAGGCCTGGCGTGCTGCGATTCATGGGGTCGCAAAGAGTCGGACACGACTGAGCGACTGAACTGAACTGAACTCAAATATTCTAGGCTCACCTTTTCACCTTGGCCATTGCTGAGATGATCTGGGGTAAAACAGCTGCACGGAATATCTTTTGCTTTCTGATGGCTCCTTGTTAGCTGTGTGATCTTGGGCAAGTTGCTTAACCTCTCTCACATTTATCATCTGGAAAAAGGGAGTGATAAAGGTACTCACTTCATACAGTGGCAGTGAAGATGACATGAGTTAATACACGTGAAGGGCTCATACCAGTGCTTGACCTGCACAAAGGAAGACACTGCTATTTCAACTCTTGCCAGACATTGCCCCTCTTGGCATGATGCTGTACAGGTCTCTGTAAAAAGTCTTTGCTCTCTCAGCAGCCATTTTATAGTTGGTTTTTTTTTTTTCTTTTTTTTCCTGAGTTTCTGTTTTATTTTCTTTCTAACTGAGGTGTGGAAAAGTTCTAGGTTCAGTTGAAATTCCTGGTGAAAAAACAGAACTGAGATTTTTTTCACCGATTAAAATCTGCATATTTGTATTTCAAACAATCCAGCTAAAACTTGATTTAAAAACTCCTTTATCTCCTTCTTCGGCTTAATGAGTATCACTTATTCAGTAGGAAGTCTTTGTACTACATGGTCTGCACGTTAAGAATAAATGTACATTAAATAACTTTTTTTTTTTTTTAAGGAAAAGATATAGCCTTATTGCTCCCTGATTGGGACTGTCCAGAGAAGGTGGAGGGGGGCCTCCCAGAGCCCCCCAGCACAGGGGCTTACCTGTTGGGGCTGAGGATGGTAGGTCCTGAATACTCCCCCCGACACACACACACCAGAAATGCACCCTGGGGGGCTGGGCTCGGGAGAGGTGGGAAGGGGGAGGGTCTGTTGGAAAGAGCACTAGGCCAGGCGGGAGTCAGGAGGCTGATTTCAGGCCTGGCTCCCGGCCAGAAAAAGGCCCTCCAAGTAACGGGTGCCCAGTCACATATTTGATGAACAAACAGATGGATGAACCCATGGCTGCATGACATGACCCTGCTCTCAGGGGTTTCCAACCTGGAGGACAGACCCATGAATGTTACTGCAGAGCAGGGCGTGCTCTGTCCAGTCTAGGGGCAGTGCTCAGGGGCTGCAGGAGTCAGCCAAGGAAAGCGCCCCATGAGCCGGGATGCATTCCAAGAAGGGAGCTCGATGGTCCTAAAGGATAAAGGCGATTCCAGGAGGCAGAGAAGAGGGCTGAGCGCAGAGCACTAGGAGGCCTGCACGCCCAGAGTCTCAGAGGCACCACCAGTATAGCATTGGAAAGGCACGTGAGAAGAAGTATCTGTGATACTGCACAGATCTCTGCATTTTGGAACATACTCTGCTCCAGCAAGGCTCTGCCCGCCATCCTCCCAAAGGGCATGGTTATCTGTAAACTGGGCATGAGCCCAGCTCCGCAGCCCTGGTTTTCTCAACTCCAGCCCCATACAAGGAGCTGGCTGAGTACAGAGAATGGTAGGTTCAGGGCTCACAGGTGTCCTCCATCCAACAACCCCATTCCTCAGGGAGCTGCAGGCTGAAGCTGAACCCAGGCCGGGCCTGCACCTTGCCCGCCTCCTCCTCCTTGGCCGGCTGCCCAAACTGTTACCACGGGGTTCACACACACCCTACCCACCCTACAATGGACAAATCCCATTGTGAATCTCTCCCTGCCCTGCCCTGGCCAAGCACTGGCAGAGGAAAGCCAGAGAAAACCAGACTGGCAGGCAGCCAGGCCTCAACAGCAATTCGGGGAGGAGAGGGTGACCGGGGAGTCATTTGGGTTTTCTGGAGCTAGAAAGTGTGTGCAGCCACTTGGCGGCTGCAACGGCGCCGAAGTGCGGGCGGCGCCAAAGTGCGCCGGCTGTGACGTATACTGGAGTAGGTTGCCATTTCCTACTCCAGGGGAGCTCCCTGACCCAGGGATCAAACCCAAGTCTTCTTCATCTCCTGCACTGGCAGGCAGATCCTCTACCACGGTGCCACCTGGGAAGCACAGAGAGTCCCCAAAAGGATCAACTCAAAAGGGATCACACCACTGACAAAACAAGAAGACAACCTACTTAATGGGAGAAGATATTCACAAATAATTTTTCAGGTAAGGGGTTAGTAGTCAAAATATATAAGAGGGGCTTTCCTGGTGGTCTAGTGATTAAGAATCCACCAGCCCAATGCAGGAGACGTGGATTTGATCCCTGGTCCGATAAGATCCCCTATGCCATGGAGCAAGTAAGTCCTTGCACCACAACCACTGAGCCAGCCAGCACTCTAGAGCCTGCAAGTCACAAACAAGAGAAGCCACAACAATGAGAAGCCCATGAACCACAGCAAAGAGCTGTTCAGCTGCTAAGTTGTGTCGGATTGTTTGAGATCCCATGGACTGTGGCATACCAGACTCTTCTGTCCTTCAATACCTCCCGGAGTTTGCTCAGATTCATGTCCTTTGAATCAGTGATGCTATCTAACCATCTCATTTTCTGCTGCCTGCTTCTCCTCCTCCTGCCCTCAGTCTTTCCAAGCATCAGGGGCTTTTCCAAAGTCAGCTCTTCCCATCAGGTGGCCAAAATATTGGAGTATCAGCTTCAGCAACAGTCCTTCTGATGAATACTCAGGGTTGATTTTCTCTTGGATTGACTGGTTTGATCTCCTTGCAGTCCAAGAGACTCTCAAGCATCTTCTCCAGCACCACAATTTGAAAGCATCAGTTCTTTGGTGCTCAGCCTTGATGGTCCAATTTTCTCTCACATCTGTACATGACTACTGGAAAAACCGTAGCTTCAACTGTACACCCTATGTTTGCTGTGATCCCCGCAGTCAAAGGCTTTCACGTAGAAATAAAGCAGAAGTAGACGTTTTACTGGAATTCCTTTGTTTTCTCCATAATCCAAAGAATGTCGGAAATTTGATATCTGGTTCCTCTGTCTCTTTGAAAACCAGCTTGTCCATCTGGAAGTTCAAGGATCACATACTGCTGAAGCCTAGCCTGAAGGATTTTGAGCATAATCTTGCTAGTATGGTAAATGAGTGCAGTTGTACAGGTAGTTTGAGCATTCTTTGGCATTGCCTTTTTTTAGGATTGGAATGAAAACTGACCTTTTCCAGTCCTGTGGCCACTGCTGTGTNTCACATACTGCTGAAGCCTAGCCTGAAGGATTTTGAGCATAATCTTGCTAGTATGGTAAATGAGTGCAGTTGTACAGGTAGTTTGAGCATTCTTTGGCATTGCCTTTTTTTAGGATTGGAATGAAAACTGACCTTTTCCAGTCCTGTGGCCACTGCTGTGTTTTTCAAATTTGTTGACGTGCTGAGTGTAGCACTTTAACAGCATCAGCTTTTAGGATTTTAAATAGCTGATTTTAAAACAGCTGAATTTTTATCACCTCCACTAGCTTTGTTCACATAATGTTTCCTAAGGCCCTCCTGACTTCACACTCCAGGATATCTTCTTCTAGGTGAGTGACCACACTATTGCGATTATCCAGGTTATTAAGACCTCTATTGTATAGTTTTTCCTTGTACTCTTGCCGCCTCTTCTTAATCTCTTCTGTTCTGTTAGGTCCCCACCATTTCTGTCCTTTATAGTACCCATTCTTGCATGAGATGTTCCCTTGATATCTCCAATTTTCTTGATAAGACCTCTAGTCTTCCTCAGCCTACCGTTATCCTCTATTTCTTTGCATTGTCCATTTAAGAAGGCCTTCTTATATCTCTTTGCTGTTCTCTGGAACTCTGCATCCAGTTGGGTATGTCTTTCCCTTTCTCCCTTGCCTTTGCTTTCTCTTCTCTCCCCAGTTATTTATAAAGCTTTTCAGACAACCTCTTTGCCTTCCTGCATTTCTTTTTCTTTGGGGTGATTTAGTCACTGCCTATTGTACAGTATTACAAACCTCCACACATAGTTCTTCAGGCACCTTGTCTACCGGATCAAATCCCTTAAATCTATTCGTCATCTCCTCTGTTTAAGGGATTTGATTTAGTTCATACCTGAATGGCCTAGTGATCTTTCTTAATTTCTTCAATTTAAGTCTGAATTTTGCAACAAGGAGCTCATGATCTGAGCCACTGTCAGCTCCAGGTCTTGTTTTAATTGACTGAATAGAGCTTCTCTATCTTTGGCTCCAAAGAACATAATCCATCTGATTTGAGTGCTGATCATCTAGTGATGTCCTCATGTACAGCTGTCTTGGCAAAGAATGTTTGCTATGACCAGCGTGTTCTTTTGGTGAAACTCTGTTAGCCTTTGCACTACTTCATTTTGTACTCCAAGGCCAAACTTGCCCATTATTCTGGGTATCTCGTGAATTCCTGCTTTTGCATTTCAATCCCCTATGATGAAAAGGACATCTCTTTTTGGTATTAGTTCTAAAAGGTGTTGTAGGTCTTCACAGAACTCTTCCACTTCATTTTCTTTGGCATCAGTGGCTGGGGCACAGACTTGCATTACTGAGATGTTGGTTAGCCTTACAAATGAACCAAGATCATTCTGTTTTTGAGATTGCACCAAACTACTGCATTTCAGACTCTTTTGTTGACTGTGAGAGTTACTCCATTTCTTCTAAGGGATTCTTACCCAGAATAGTAGATATAATGGCCACCTGATTTAAATTTGTCTATTCCTGACCATTTTAGTTCACTGATTTCTGAGATGTTGATGTTCAATCTTGCCATCTCCTGCTTGACCACATACCTTGATTCATGGACCTAACATTCCAGGTTCCTAAGCAATACTGTTCTTTATAACATCTTTACTTTCACCACCAGTCACATCCACAACTGAGTGTCATTTCAACTTTGGCCCAGCCACTTCATTCTTTCCGGAGTTATTAGCAATTGCCCTCTGCTCTTCCCCAGTAGCATATCGGACGCCTTCTGACCTGCAGGGGGCTCATCTTCCAGTGTCAGTGGAATATTACTTGGCCACAAAAAAGAATGAAACCTTGCCATTTGCAACAGCATGGATGGCCTTAGAGGGTATAATGCAAAGTGAAATAAGTCACAGAGAAAAGGACAAACACTGTATAACTGCACTTTTATAAGGAACCTAAAAAATAAAACTAGTGAACAAACATAACAAAAGAGAGAGAGCGTTATAGATGCAAAGAACAAAATGATGATTGCCATAGAGAAGGAAGTGGGAAGAGGAAACAAATAGGTGAGGGAAATTAACAGGTACAAATTTCCACTTGAAAAATGAATGAGTTACAGGTATGAAATGTATAGTGCTGGGAATATGGTCAATGATTCCTTAATTCCTTTGTATGATGACATATTTGTAACTAGACTTATGATGATGATCATTTTGAAATATATAGAAAAAAATCACTATGTTGTGTGACAGGAACAAATCCAGAGTGGTAGGTCAATTATACTCAAAACCAAACATGTTTATATTGACAAGCTCATATAAAAAGAAGTTATGTTTGTGGTTACCAGAGGTGAGGGTAGGAGGAAGAGGGATTGGATAAAATAAGTCAAAAGTGACCACAAACTTCCAGTTATAAGATTAAAAAGTACTAGTGATGACACAACATGATAAATATAATTAACACTGCCATGCATTATATGTAAAAATCATTAAGAGATTAAATCCTAAGAGTTCCCATCTCCCACATAAAAACTGTCCTATTTCTTCCACTGTATCTATATGAGAAAATGAATATTCACTAAACTTACTGTGATAATCCTTTCATGATATAAATCAAATCATTATGATGTACATCGAAAACTTATGCAGTGCTGTATGTCAATAAAAATGAAATCTAAAAAAATTGAGAAGAGAGAGGTCAGACTCATAACCCCAGTTCCTTTAGGGGAGAAGCATGTGGGATGAAGAAACTAGTTGAAAGAGACTTTAGCCTTTCCAGAAATATTCTTGGGGTGGGGGTGTTGGTAAGAAAAATATGCATTTCTATTACTTAAAAAGATCAAAAATGAAAATTTTAATTGGACAAGTGGGTTATAAAACCCAAGGGGTGAATCTATGGAGATTTGAATAAAAAGCAGTAAACTTGTAACTTGTGCTGCCAGAAAGGAGACTCAAGGACTATTCTCAGAGGCACAGCTGTCAGTCAAATACTATCTATGAAAGATTAATTTTAATGTGATGCAGGCTGAAAGAAGCAAAGCCTGGAAGTTCTGGATGCTTCATTCAAAGTCTCTCCCAGAACTCCAAACAGAATCTTGCACTCTGGAGATAGGAGAAGTTGACTCAGGTACGAACGTCCAGAAAGACCAAAAAACATTCTGATCAGGCACATGATGGGTTTAATTTTTTTCTTTTTTTCATCTGGGGCAAGGATCCGAACATTTTCTGCATGCCATGTGTGTAACTGTTTTGTTGACATCAAAGATGAGCTGAGATTAATAATCTCACTAGTTCATTGCCAATTCTGTGCCAGAGATTCTACCAAGACTTTCATGTAAATCTCACAATTATTTGACCCCATATTGTTCATCATTCTTCATGGAGGAGTCCAAAACTCAGAGAGTTCAGTGACCTAGGTTCACAGAGCCAGTAAGTGTGCCAGGATTTACAGCCAAATCTTACCAATTCAAGCCACTTATTTTTATACAATTAGGTAGAAAGCATCACGATGAACAAAGCTGGTGGAGGTGATAGAATTCCAGTTAAGCTGTTTCAAATCCTGAAAGATGATCCTGGGAAAGTGCTACACTCAATATGCCAGCAAATTTGGAAAACTCAGCAGTGGCCACAGGACTGGAAAAGGTCAGTTTTCATTCCAATCCCAAAGAAAGGCAATGCCAAAGAATGCTCAAACTACCGCACAATTGCACTCATCTCACACGCTAGTAAAGTAATGCTCAAAATTCTCCAAGCCAGGCTCCAGCAATACGTGAACCATGAACTTCCTGATGTTCAAGCTGGTTTTAGAAAAGGCAGAGGAACCAGAGATCAAATTGCCAACATCTGCTGGATCATCAAAAAAGCAAGAGAGTTCCAGAAAAACATCTATTTCTGCTTTATTGACTATGCCAAAGCCTTTGACTGTGTGGATCACAACAAACTGTGGACAATTCTGAGAGAGATGGGAATACCAGACCACTTGACCTGCCTCTAGAGAAACCTGTATGCAGGTCAGGAAGCAACAGTTAGAACTGGACATGGAACAACAGACTGGATCCAAATAGGAAAAGGAGTACGTCAGGGCTGTATATTGTCACCCTGCTTATTTAACTTCTATGCAGAGTACATCACGAGAAATGCTGGACTGGAAGAAATACAAGCTGGAATCAAGATTGCCGGGAGAAATATCAATAACCTCAGATATGCACATGATACCACCCTTATGGCAGAAAGTGAAGAGGAGCTAAAAAGCCTCTTGATGAAAGTGAAAGAGGAGAGCAAAAAAGTTGGCTTAAAGCTCAACGTTCAGAAAACTAAGATGATGGCATCTGGTCCCATCACTTCATGGAAAATAGATGGGGAAACAGTGGCTGACTTTTTCTGGGCTCCAAAATTACTGCAGATGGCGATTGCAGCCATGAAATTAAAAGACATTTGCTCCTTGGCAGAAAGTTATGACCAACATACACAGCATATTGAAAAGCAGAGACATTACTTTGTCAACAAAGATCTGTCTAGTCAAGGCTATGGTTTTTTCCAGTGGTCATGTATGGATGTGAGAGTTGGACTGTGAAGAAAACTGAGCGCTGAAGAATTGATGCTTTTGAACTGTGGTGTTGGAGAAGACTCTTGAGAGTGCCTTGGACTGCAAGGAGATCCAACCAGTCCATCCTAAAGGAGATCAGTTCTGGGTTTTCTTTGCAAGGATTGATGAAGCTGAAACTCCAATACTTTGGCCACCTGATGGGAAGAGCTGACTCATTTGAAAAGACCCTGATGCTGGGAAAGATTGAGAGCAGGAGGAGAAGCGGACGACAGAGGCTGGATGGCATCACCGATTCAATGGACATGGGTTTGGGTGGACTCCGGGAGTTGGTGATGGACATGGAGGCCTGGCGTGCTGTGGTTCATGGGGTCGCAAAGAGTTGGACACGACTGAGCGACTGAAGTGAGTGAATGAGTGGAGCTAGAAAGCCATGGAAGGCAGCTGGTCTCTGTGGGACCCAAGGGCCATGTGCCTCATCCAATAACCCTGTGAGAGCTAAGAGAATTTCATCAGCTATAACAGTCCTTTTGGGGGATTCCCTGGTGGCTCAGATGGTAAAGAATCTGCCTGCAATGCAGGAGACCTGGGTTGGATCCCTGGGTAGGGAAGATCCCCTGGAGGAGGGCATGGCAACCCACTCCTGTATTCTTGCTGGAGAATCCCCATGGACAGAGGAGCCCTGCAGTCTACAGTCCATGGGATCACAGAGTCGGACATGACTGAGAGGCTAAGCATAGCACAGCACAGCACATAACAATCCTTTACGTCTTTAGAGCCCATGTTTACACAATGTATCTACTCTAACAGAGACGCAGCAACAGCAGTGGAAATACACTCTGCCTGAAGATCCGGGTCTGGCCCACTGCTCTGCCCCAAAGACTCACAGGGGCAGATATGGCCTGAGCAGCTCCAGACTCTGCTGGCCTTAGGGGATTGGATTTCAGGCCAAGCTTCAGAGGCTCTGAAGTTGTGGGAAAGGAATGCGATAATAAAGATGATGGGGATGAAAATGAGTACGTTCCTGACATTCCTAGGGCTTTTCTCCTGTGCTGAGCACTCACCTGTGTTTGAGGACCTTGCAACACCCTATTATAAGGGGACACAATCATCTCACATGTGAGGAAACAGGTTAAGCAACTTACCTGGTAGCAAATTTAAGTTAGTAATCCTTAGATCCAGGATTGGAGACCGGGAATAACCATTCCAAAGGTTGATTTCATAGACACTGCCCTAAACTGGCAGAAATAGCTCACTGCCATCCATGAATAACCATCCAGAAGCAACATGAGTCCCTTTGCCATCCTATTTAATGTGGACCTTCTTCCAGACTTGCTGGCCGGTCAAGGGTAACACGAGCCCCACAGTAATCATCGACTGCCACCTGGTGGCGTGGTGAGAAATGTCACATTTCTTTTTCACTTCTTCATCATATGTGATACTTCAAAAACCAAAATGTTAAAAACTTGCTTTTTGCTTCTCCCTGCTTGGGTCACGAAGAGTTGGACACGACTAAGCGACTTCACTTTCACTTTTCACTTTCATGCATTGGAGAAGGAAATGGCAACCCACTCCAGTGTTCTTGCCTGGAGAATCCCAGGGACCGGGGAGCCTGGTGGGCTGCCGTCTGTGGGGTTGCACAGAGTCGGACAGGACTGAAGCGACTTAGCAGCAGCAGCAGCAACTTCGACATCCCTAAGAATAACTGCAGGCAGATGTTGTTCCGATTTTATGAATGATAAGATACAGATCCAAGGGAGTTAAGTAGCTTCTTGAATATCACATGATGAGGATTATACAGAAGGGACAGAATCATTTATTTAAAGTGTGACCTTGACTAAAACATTTTATTATTTATTTTTGATGGACACCCAAAAAGCCCCCTCTGCTACAATAACAATTTTTCCTGGCTTTATTTAATAAAAAGTTCCTCCTTTACCCATTAAGTTCCCATGCTGCTACTGCTGCTGCTACTGCTAAGTCGTGTCTGACTCTGTGCGACCCCATAGACGGCAGCCCACCAGGCTCCCCCGTCCCTGGGATTCTCCAGGCAAGAACACTGGAGTGGGTTGCCATTTCCTTCTCCAATGCATGAAAGTGAAAAGTGAAAGTGAAGTCGCTCAGTCGTGTCCGACTCTTAGCAACCCCATGGACTGCAGCCTACCAAGCTCCTCTGCCCATGGGATTTTCCAGGCAAGAGTACTGGAGTGGGGTGCCATTGCCTTCTAGTTCTACTATATTTCAGTTTGGTATTTAGGTGAATCTTTCTGGGCTGTCTTTTGCAATCTACTGATCAATCTGTCTCTCTCTAGGTCTGTACCATATAGTTTTAACTGCTACAACTTCATACTAAAGTGCAGGTCCCCTCTCCTTAAGCTTCTTTTTCAGAAGCATATTATCTATTTTTGATGTTTCTTTTTAAATTTAAAAATCAGTTTATCAAGCTTCACATAATTCTACTGAGATTTTTATTGGCGTTATACTGAATATATAGTAGAGAAAATAAAGAGAATTCATATCTTTATGTTAGATTTTCCTGTCCATGAACATGAACTGTATTTACTTGGATAATCTTTAATGTCATTCAAAAACTTTTTTTTGTTTCTACATATAGGCTTGTATATGCTTTGCTTTAGATTTATTCCTAATAACATTTTTGACATTATAAATGGTTCTTTTTAAAAGTTATGTTTTTTCCATTTAATTAATTTATTATTTTTTAAAATGTATTTATTTTAGTTGGGGGCTAATTACTTTACAATATTGTAGTGGTTTTTGCCATACATTGATATGAATCAGCCATGGGTTTACATGNATATAGGCTTGTATATGCTTTGCTTTAGATTTATTCCTAATAACATTTTTGACATTATAAATGGTTCTTTTTAAAAGTTATGTTTTTTCCATTTAATTAATTTATTATTTTTTTAAATGTATTTATTTTAGTTGGGGGCTAATTACTTTACAATATTGTAGTGGTTTTTGCCATACATTGATATGAATCAGCCATGGGTTTACATGTGTTCCCCATCCAGAACCCCATAAAAGTTATGTTTTAAATATTTTTCTACTAATATAAAAATAATCATTTTATAATAAAAAGGTCCTTATAACCATAAAGACTAATATAACTACATTTTCTTTCAGTTTTTGTTTACCTGGTGAATATTTTTCCATTTCTTTACTTTTAATCTCTTTCTATCCTTAGGTTTTAAATTAATATCTCATAAACAGCATATTATTGGATCTCATAGATTGCATTGATGATGTAAGACAACATGTGAAGAAGTAGGGGGCACTGCCGTTTACTCAGGACTGAAGATCCCAAGACAAGATAGATTCTGCTCTCACCACAGTAAATATCCATCCATCATACAAGGAACACAGCCATGCTTAGGGGTGGGCCACAGAGGTAAGATGGGGACAGAGCCACATGGCCACAGAGAGTTTGCCAGGCAGCCACAGGTGGGAGCTGGGCTGCACCCCAGAGATCAGGCTGAGGCTGGACGCGCACAGACGCACAAGCTCTGGCTCTGGGCACCCAGGAGCGAGGGAGCTGTGCAGATTACAGTGGCCCCGCTCTGACAACAGCCCCTGGCAGAAACAGACACTCAGGACACGCAGCGGTAACGAGCCCTGGGCTTAAGTGACAGGGCAACAGCCTCAGAGAGGCAGCACTTGAGGCTGACAGGGGCCGGAATGCAGAAGCAGGTGGCCCGGATGGCAAGGCGAAGCTCTAGGAGCACAGTTCTCATCCAAGGTTTCATGGGTAAAGGCTCGGAGAGGTTATGGGAAGGGAGGAGGCCGTTGGGAGAGGACAGTGTGGGAGAAGCCCCCTGCATCTGCCACTCGACCACCAAGACGACGAGCTAGTCAGCAGAGCCCAGACCCGGGCCCCTGGAAAGGCATCCCAGGGGTCCTCGTTATAGAGCTCCCCGGGGGCTAGAGCAGAAGCCATCAGAGAGCTCCTCTAGGGCCAGAGCACTCAGGCTCCCAGAGTGGCTGGACTCACAGTCAGGGACCTTTTTTAGAGCACACACAAATGTGCAAATGCAGTGGAGTCTTCTTGTCACTGACTGAATATGATCAAACAGGAAAAATCAACCAGAGTAGCACTGAGTTACTCCAAGCCTACTAACTACACACTTACTCCAAGCCTACTAACTACACACGCACGTGTCTCCATAATAACAAGGACAGCAGAAGGGGAAAGACCAGAGACCTCTTCAAGAAGATCAGAGACACCAAGGGAACATTTCATGCAAAGATGGGCCCGATAAAGGACAGAAATGGTATGGACCTCACAAAAGCAGAAGATGTTAAGAAGAGGGGGCAAGAATACACAGAAGAACTGTACAAAAAAGATCTTCACAACCAAGATAATCATGATGGTGTGATCATTCACCTAGAGCCAGACATCCTGGAATGTGAAGTCAAGTGGGCCTTAGACAGCATCACTATGAACACAGCTAGTGGAGGTGATGGAATTCCAGTTGAGCTGTTTCAAAGCCTGAAAGATGATGCTGTGAAAGTGCTGCACTCAAGATGCCAGCAAATTTGGAAAACTCAGCAGTGGCCACAGGACTGGAAAAGGTCAGTTTTCATTCCAATCCCAAAGAAAGGCAATGCCAAATAATGTTCAGACTACTGCACAATTGCACTCATCTCACATACTAGTAAAGTAATGCTCAAAATTCTCCAAGCCAGGCTTCAACAGTACGTGAACCACAAAATTCCAGATGTTCAAGCTGGATTTAGAAAAGGCAGGGGAACCAGAGATCAAATTGCCAACATCTGCTGCATCATAGAAAAAGCAAGAGAGTCCCAGAAAAACATCTACTTCTGCTTTATTGACCACGCCAAAGCCTTTGACTGTGTGGACCACAACAAACTGTGGAAAATTCTGAAAAAGATGGGAATACCAGACCACTGACCTGCCTCCTGAGCAATCTGTATGCAGGTCAGGAAGCAACAATTAGAACTGGACATGGAACAACAGACTGGTTCCAAATCGGGAAAGGAGTACGACAAGGTTATATATTGTCACCCTGCCTATTTAACTTATATGCAGAGTACATCATCAGAAATGCTGGGCTGGATGAAGCACAAGCTGGAATCAAGATTTCTGGGAGAAATATCAATAACCTCAAATATGCTGATGATACCATCCTTATGGCAGAAGGTGAAGAACTAAAGAGGCTCTTGATGAAAATGAAAGAGGAGAGTGAAAAAGTTGGCTTAAGACTCAACATTCAGATCATGGCATCAGGTCCCATCAATTCATGGCAAATAGACAGGGAAACAATGGAAACCGTGACAGACTTTATTTTGAGGGGCTCCAAAATCACTGCAGATGGTTATTGCAGCCATGAAATTAAAAGACACTTGCTCCTTGGAAGAAAAGCGATGACCAACCTAGATAGCATATTAAAAACCAGAGATACTACTTTGCCAACAAAGGTTCGTCTAGTCAAAGCTATGGATTTTCCAGTAGTCATGTATGGATGTGAGAGTTGGACTATAAAGAAAGCTGAGTGCCAAAGAATTGATGCTTTTGAACTGTGGCGTTGGAGAAGACTCTTGAGAGTCCTTTGGACTGCAAGGAGATCAAACCAGCCCATTCTAAAGGAAATCAGTCCTGAATATTCACTGGAAGGACTGATGCTGAAGCTGAAAGTCCAATACTTTGGCCACCTGATGTGAAGAACTGACTCACTGGAGAAGACCCTGATGGGAAAGACTGACAGCAGGAAGGAAACATCTTCTCTAAGGGAACGAGAGAGGGTGAGATGGTTGGACGGCATCACCGACTCGATGGACATGAGTTTGAGCAAGTTCCAGGCGTTGGTAATGGACAGGGAAGCCTGGCGTGCTGCAGTCCATGGGGTCACAAAGAGTTGGACACGGCTGAGCCACTGAACTGAACTCAACTGAAGACTTGACTATGTGATGCTCACTCCTTATAAGCAAAGTCCACGAGAGTGCCCTGCACAAAGCAGCCATTCAACACATATCTGTGGATCAATTTACATGATGCTCAGAGGATAAAGAAATTCCAAATGAGGAAAACTAGAGCACTGATTGTCCCAACTTTTTCATTTCTAGAATCCCCAGGCAATGTTCCCTGACAGCAGATCTGAATCGCTGATGGCTAGAAGGACGCACAATAAAGGACCAGACAGGAGCTGGCTCTCCCCGCTGAGATGATCTTGGCCCCAGGCTTCCCCGACCACATGGCTGCTCAGGAGCCCTGGGGCTCCTGTCTCCATGATTCGCTGACTTTTGGAGGAGCCTAACCCTTGAATGAGCAAGCACAGGTGGACATAAAAGACAAAGGAATGGGAAGGAAAGAATTCAGTAAGCCTTCTTTCTCCTCTACTCCAGTAGAAAGTGAGCTCAGAGCTGCCTTGAAGCAGGAGGCCCTTCCTGGAGCCCCTGACTCTGTAGGAGACTTCTGGTCCTCTGGCTCGGATGGTCCAGGAGAAGATCTCTTCACACCTGCTGCCCTACCTGGTGTTACCAAGAGTCAGAGAAGCTGTGTGATTCCCTTTGCAAGGATCACGTCAGTTCTCACGAGGGAGTCCCAGACCTCCTGCGCTCCTCAAGCTCTCCCCAGCTTGCTGAAGCCTCTTTCCTTCCCTGAAGCCTTGCAACTGTTTCTCCCTCCATCCAACCAGTTCAGACTAACCTTGATCCAGCATCCCAAGGCAGGGCCACCACAGGTCAAGGGTCATTCTGATTATGAACTCATGGTCCTCCATCCCTGGTGAAGAACAGGCAAGATTGGCAAAGCCCACCCTCCAAAAAGGTTTTTATAGAAAGGATCTTGCAACCCAGAAACTGTCGCCACCCCCAAGTCCAGCACATTCTGTTTCCACTTTCTTGGATGCTCCTGAGATTCTCTGCGTTGACGGTGGCCTAGTCCTCCACTCTCACAATACACTGCTTCCCAAATAGTATAGGACTTGGAAACTAATCTAAGTCAACTCCAGGTACATTCTAATTCCCACAGGGCTGGGCTTCTTAACTCTTGGGTACATGTTATTGTTTTTAATATATTTATTTATTTGGCTGCACTGGGTCTTAGTTGTAGCATGTGGGATCTAGTTCCCTGACCAGGGATCAAACCCTGGCCCCCTGTATTGGGAATGGAAGTCTTAGCCACTGGACCACCAGGGAAGTCTCATGTTGGGTGCATTTTAAAGTGGTGGCTCAGATGGTAAAGCGTCTGCCCGCAATGCAGGAGACCCAGGTTCGATTCCTGGGTTGGGAGGACCCCCTGGAGAAGGAAATGGCAATCCACTCCAGCACTCTTGCCTGGAAAATCCCATGGATGGAGAAACCAGATAGGCTACAGTCCATAGGGTTGCAAAGAGCTGGACACGACTGAGCGACTTCACTTAACCTGTCAAATATTCTTTGCCTTCATTTTGGCTTGCTTCTCCACTGTCAGATGTTTCTCACAGTAAAGCCTTTAAAGTTCTCTGCCCAGAATCACTTCCCAACTCTCATCTCTCTGACTTGTCTATTCAATCACTAATTCACTCATGCCTTCAGGCACAAATGTATGCATTTCTAGTAAAAAGAAAAATTGCTGAGCATTGGGTCAGGCACTATTGCAGGCCCTGGGACTCAAAGATGTGTTCATTCTTCTCAAAGACCTTGTAGTACAACAGGAGAGAATCATGTCCTCAGGTGCTTAAAGTACAGTGTGATAAAAGCTTTGATATGGACATATTTGTGGCTGTGTGAGCAGAGGGCAGACCCAAATGAGATTCATTATGGGACATTATTGGTTCAAATAACTATTCCTGGAGCTGGCAAGAGAGGCTGGCTCCAGGTACAGTGGGATCCAGAGTCCAAATGACATCATCAGGATATTTCCCCTCTCCTGGTTTCATTGCATCTGCTTGGCTTTCAGTGGCTGGTAATAACTGCATGGCATGGAATTAGATCCAGGGATGAGCCCCGCTCTTCCAAAATATATATCTGTGAAAGTTCATGTAGTAAAATCAGCTACACACGCATGCACGCACACACACACACACCCTCCCCCCAACACATACTCCCCAACAAAACTGTCCTTTATAGGGACTCTCTAAATGACACTGCCCTGCATTTTCAATTCTAATGGAAAGAATTCTAATATAAACTTTGGGGCTGCAGAGACGGGCCTAGATTGCTGAGCATATCACAGTTACGGAAAGGGGAGCCTCTGGGAACCATTAAGGCCCTAACGGATGGGAGTCATCCCGGGATGAAGCTTGGCCTGTCAGAGATTCCCATCTGAGGTCTCCAGTCTCTTTGGTACAAAACAAATTCAAGGAGAGAGAAGGGTACATGAAGAAACCTCCACAGGTACCAAAGATTTTCATTTTAGATTCATCACAGCTAGAAAGCATCTCATTTTAAAGATAAGGGATTAGGACAAAACAGATCCCACAATTAAAAGGATCTAACTGGAAATATGTTACATGTTACAAAACAGCATAAATAGTTGGATACTTTGTGTGCATGCAGTTGTTTCCATGTAGAGGTCTAACTAGAGATTTGTATTTTCATCTACATTCTCTGTATTCTCTTCTCAGTAACCTGAGAGGATTTTCTGAAGCACAGAGCTGATCAAGTTACTTCCTCCCTTAAATTCTTTAAGTCAACCCCCTTGGCTCTCAAAAGGAAACTCATCTTTTCCTATTACGGCTACTTTAAGCTCTGCATGAGGTAGCAGGGCTAGAAAATAGAGTTTTTAGACAACCCAAAGTTGGGAAGTTTAACAAGGGTGCCCCATGAAAAACTGGGCCCTCAAAAGACTAAACCTTAGTGTATTTCTCATTAGTAAAAAATAAAACCACCAAGAAATTGTTTGACCAAGCTTGGGTCTAGGCAAACCTAAATTTTCTCTGGAGAATTTGCAGACACAAGACAGACTGTAGTCCAAACTCATACAACCTGTGGTCTCGCTAAAGCTGCAAATGACAGGTGAGGTTTCTGGGGAGATCCTGAGAGATGAGAGCCATGCTGGGAAGTTCCCCCAGTCCATCAGCAAAAGAACACACAAGTTCTTTTCTGGAGGAACTCAACTGTAATTCAGACCTGAAAAAATTCCCACAGATAAAGTCCCAAGGAAAGTGAGCAGCTAACAGTCTAAAATTACAAATACACAAAGAAGCAAATCATCATCACAAAGTGACAGAGGAAACACAGACAGTAAGATCAGGCATACACAGACTTCAGCACTGGGATTTTCAGATAGAGAATTTTAAGATTGCTATGCTTCATAGGGTTAAAGGCATAAAAGAGAATTGACAATGTGAATCAGCATCAAGACCAAGCCAGAAACTGACCAAGCAAATATCCAAACAAAGTCTCAAGCAGATTGTCTAGAAACTAATAATATAAAAATTGAATTTAAAATTCAGTGGATGGATTAAACAGAAGATTAGACACAGAGGGAAAGAGACCAGAAGCCTAGAAAATCCATCTGTAGAAATTATCAAGAAAGCTACCTAGGAGCCAAACAGACAGAAAACAAGAAAGAGATGTTAATGGATATGGAGACTAGAAAGAGAAAAACTAACATATGTTGGATGAAACATCTAGAAAGAGGTAATAATAAAAATGATTATAGGAGCTAGCAAGTATATAGTATTTACCATGTGTCCCTGTTCTAAACTATTATGTAATTAACTCACTAATGTTCACGAGAAAACCTGTAGGTAGGTAATGATGTCATCTCCACTTTATAGGTGAGGACTAATACCATCCCCACTCTACACATGAGGAAACTGAAGCACAGAGAAGCTGCAACGTTTGTCCAGGGTCTCATAGAGACGCCAAGTAGCTTGGCTCCAGAGTTTGTGGTCTCAACCACCATGCAATCTATGAAGAAATAATAGCAGAAAACCATCCAGAAATACTAAATGGCAGTAATCCTATAATCCAGGAAACATCATAAACCCAAAATGTGATATAAAGAGAAAGCCACTAGGTGCACTTTGATGACAGTGTCCCACATCAGAGAAAAAAGAAAAGCCCTTAGGAAGGAAAAAGGCAGATCACTGAAAGTGATGGGCAACTTGGCTGATGGCCAGTCTCACAGGAATAACATTAAGACAGTGGCTCTCCAATGTGCTGGAGGACAGTAACTGCCACCCTGCGATGCCAGCCTGAAAAAACCACATCCAGAAAATAAGGGTGGAACAGTGACCTTTGCAGACAGAAAACAACTAGGGCATTAACCCCACAAAGACTCTCACAAAAGGAACTTCTGAAGAATGTATTACAAGGAATGGAAGATAAGAGATGCAAAATAGGAAAGAAAGAAAGAGTTAGTCACTCAGTCATGTCCACCTCTTTGCATCCTCATGGTCTGTAGCCCATCAAGCTAGTCTGTCCATGGGATTCTCCAGGCCAGAATACTGGAATGAGTAGCCATTCCATTCTCCAGGGGATCTTCCTGACCCAGGGATCAAACCTGGGTCTCCTGCACTGCAGACAGATTCTTCACCACTGAGCCACCAGGGGTGAGATGAGAAGTTGAGCAAAAACACACTAGTTTTATGGGGATACATTTGAACAAACACTCACTATTTAAAACTCTCTATAAATATCTAATGTCTTGGAGGGGAGGAATACTGGAGCACAGTTGATTGGGAAGAAGGAGAGAGAGGTTAAAGCTTTTAAGGTCCTGGTGTTGTTCATGAGGAAAGCAGTTTGTCCGCTGCACCAAACAAAGAACAGGGCAAAGCAAGGAATGAGGGCTAAGAACCCTCTGGTCAACCCTTGGGTCCAACTGCAGGGCTGTGACTACAGAGATAGCACTCTACTTCCAGACAAATTAGAGAAAACATCTTCTGTAAAGCCAGTGACATTCTAGGCAGTACCAAAGAACTTCATCTTCTGCTCCCCTCTTTTGATAAATCTTTTTCAATGGAAGGTTTAGAGACCTGTTCCTGCAAAGCTGGTGACTGTGATGACTATTGGCCAGGTTCCTAGGGTTTCAGCCACATCTCCAGCCAGCATAGAGTTGTAAAGTCTTAAAACCAGCTTCTGGAACTCTCTTGCTTTTTCGATGATCCAGTGGATGTTGGCAATTTGATTTCTGGTTCCTCTGCCTTTTCTAAAACCAGCTTGAACATCAGGAAGTTCACAGTTCATGTATTGCTGAAGCCAGGCTTGGAGAATTTTGAGCATTACTTTACTAGCATGTGAGATGAGTGCAATTGTGCAGTAGTTTGAGCATTCTTTGGCATTGCCTTTCTTTGGAATTGGAATGAAAACTGACCTTTACCAGTCCTGTGGCCACTGCTGAGTTTTCCAAATTTGCTGGCATCTTGAGTGCAGCACTTTCACAGCAACATCTTTTAGGATTTGAAATAGCTGAACTGGAATTCCATCACCTCCACTAGCTTTGTTTGTAGCGATGCTTTCTAAGGCCCACTTAACTTCACATTCCAGGATGTCTGGCTCTAGGTGAATGATCACACCATCGTGATTATCTTGGTTGTGAAGATCTTTTTTGTACAGTTCTTCTGTGTATTCTTGCCACCTCTTCTTAATATCTTCTGCTTCTGTTAGGTCAATACCATTTCTGTCCTTTATTGAGCCCATCTTTGCATGAAATGTTCCCCTGGTATCTCTCATTTTCTTGAAGAGATCTCTAGTCTTTCCCATTCTGTTGTTTTCCTCTGTTTCTTTGCATTGATCACTGAGGAAGGCTTTCTTATCTCTTCTTGCTATTCTTTGGAACTCTGCATTCAGATGCTTATATCTTTCCTTTTCTCCTTTGCTTTTCGCTTCTCTTTTCACAGCTGAAACTTCAGTACTTTGGCCACCTCATCCGAAGAGTTGACTCATTGGAAAAAACCCTGATGCTGGGAGGGATTGGGGACAGGAGGAAAAGGGGATGACAGAGGATGAGATGGCTGGATGGCATCACCAACTCGATGGACGTGAGTTTGAGTGAACTCCAGGAGCTGGTGATGGACAGGGAGGCCTGGCGGGCTGCAATTCATGGGGTCACAAAGAGTCGGACATGACTGAGTGACTGAACTGAACTGATAAGCAGCTTCCCTCTGGGGGCCAAGTTTTGCCTGGGAGTGCCAAGCGCACAAGAGGGCCACTCTCCTTACTCCCTCCCGAAGTATCAAACTTTAGAATATCTGAAAATCTGAAGGTGAAGATATCTCGGTAGAGTTTCAGTGAACCTTCATCATCATGAGTATGACATTTTTTCTCATGCCTGATTAAGAAACATGGGTTTTGTAGGAATTGAGTTGGTCATTTTCTTACTAGGCTGTGAAACTTCTCTCAGTAATGTGTCAGAAACACAGACATACACAATAGATAATTTTGCCCAAAATATGCATTATAAATACTTTTCCCCAGTTTGCTGTTTGACATGCTTACAGTGACCTTTTCCATGAAGAAAAATTATTTTTAATTTTCAGTTATTTTTATTCAAGATTTCTGAGTTTTGTGTCAGGTTTAGGAAAATCTTCCCCAATCCAGAGTTATAAAAGAATTTCCTTGTGGTCACCAAGGGGGAGAGGAGAAGTGAGAGGGATGGACCGGGAATTTGGGATTGATAGATGTCAACTATTACATTTAGAATGGATAAACAACAAGGTCCTAATGTACAGCACAGGGAACTATATTCAATACCTTGTTTAAAACCATAATGGAAAAGAAAATAAAGAAACTGAGTCACTTTGCTGTACAGAAGAGATTGGCACAACATTGTAAATCAACTATAATTCACTTTTTTTTTTTAAAGGATTACTATTCCTCCCCTACCAATCAGAGAATACCAAAGTATTTATAGTTAAAACAAAATTCTCTGAACACACACAAAAAAAGAATTTTCCCATGTTTTCTTCTGACTCTTTTTGCTTCTCTTATTTATATTTAAATACACAATCCATTTTAAAGTTAACTCAGGGAACTCAACAGGGGCTCTGTATCAACCTAGAGGGGTGGGATGGGGAGGGAGATGGGAGGGAGGCTCAAAAGGGAGGGGATATGCGTATACCTATGGCTGATACATGTTGCGGTTTGATAGAAAACAGCAAAATTCTTTAAAGCAATTATCCATCAATTAAAAAAAGTTAACAAGGTGTAAATATGAGCTATGATCCCTAAGGCATTTTACTCTAGCTGGCTTCTCAGTTGCCTAGTAACCTTTACTGACTTATTATTTTTATTATTTTATCTCTACCCACTCTCATTCAAAATGGCCCCTTTATCATATACTGGGTTCCACATGCATGCACGTTTGATTCCTGAGACTCTCGGTCCTGCTGCCTCAATCTGTCTGCCTGTTTTCACGTTAGCACCTCACTGTATTCACCGAGGCTTTCGAGTATGTTCTGATATCTGGTAGGGCTGACCAGTCCTCATTTCTTTCTTTTTCTCTCCAGAAGTAGTTGAGGTTTCATTTTCTTCTTTTTTTTTTTTTTTCACTTCTTTTCACACCTAGGAAAGCTACTGTTTTCTGTAGAGTGATTTTGTCCCCAGTCACCTTTCTGAGCCACCTGTCTTTGCGGTAGCGTCTCAAGACGACTCTCTGAGGTTGTCCAGGCCTCCTATCACACCATTCTCTCCAAAACCCACGTTCTTCAATTTTCCAGCCTCAGCGTCCCCTGGAACCGTGCCTGTCAGGACTCCATCTTAGTCAGTCTCGGGCAAGATTGATGCTGTGGCTCACTCGCATCTTCCAGAATAGCTTCTCTGTTCTGTCTCTGCGATACTTCCCTAGCTTTCTACTCCTTCAGTAGCTGCTTTTCGCTTCTGTGTTGGCCGAGTCCTCCTCTTCTTCTGGGTCTCTGGAGGTTGGAGGCCCCAGTGTTGAGTCTCAAACCTCTTCTCCATGAATACTCACTCCCAAGGATGAGCTCCCCAGCTCCTCTGGAATGTAAGGGGCACGGTCTTGTGTATCACCGTCATCACATCTTCATGCCTGAAACAGTGCCCTGGCACAGCGTAGGCACACAACAGGGTGGGGTAGATGAATGGATGAGTGAATACACACCTCTGGTTGCTTTACATGCTTCATAGTTAAGTTTTCAAAGGAAACCACAAGTAACTCAATGTGGAGGCAGGATGGGCACATGAAAGGAAGTCATAGGACCTAAGACCGAAAATACTGGCTGGACAGTCAACTCTGGACAGTCTAAAAAAATCTAGCTGGATTTCCTTGGTGGTGCAGTAGATAAGAATCTGCCTGCCAACCCGGGGACATGAGTTCAACCCCTAGTCTGGGAAGATCTTGCATGCCATGGAGCAACCAAGCCCATGTGCCACAACTATTGGGCCTGCGCTCTAGGGCCTGGGAGCTGCAACTACTGATGCCCACATGCCCCAGAACCCACGCTCTGCAACAAAAGAAACCACCACGATGAGAGGCCTCCACACTGCAACTGGAGAGTAGCCCCTGCTCACTGCAACTGGAGAAAAGCCTGCACGGCAACGAAGCCCTAGCACAGCCAAAATTAAATAAGTAAATTATTTCTTTTAAATAAATAAACTATATAGGACTAAAAAGATAAGAAAAGCTTTTTTTTAAGCCTTTAATAAAAAAAGAAATACAATCTAGCTAACAAATATCACGATGTAGAGGGAGAAAGGTGACACAGAGTACAGGCGGTATGCTAAATTCCTTATCTTTTATAAAGGAACTCAGTATACCCTGTTGTTGATATTCATAAATCAAAAATATAAATGTAGGGTTTCTTTTTAATATATAAAGCTGTAACATTAACATCTAAAAGAATTAAGAGTGGAAACTGCACCTTGGTTGCTACTGGGAAATGAGATTAGGAGAGAAGTTACTTTTCATTTTCGCACCTTAGTCTATGACCACACAACCCTAAATGCGCCCAATCTAGTAATTTTATGCACCTTGGTATCATTTGAAATAAATTACTGTGCAATCACTACTTCTGTGATGAAACTTTAAAAGATCAAGTGAGCCAGGCCATGCAGGGCCTTGAATGCCAAGCAAACTTCTTTTTTTTTAATTTAAATTTATTTAATTGGAAGCTAATTACTTTACAATGTTGTATTGGTTTTGCCATACATCAACAAGAATCCGCCACCAGTGTACACGTGTTCCGCATCCTGAACCCCCCTCCCACCTCCCTCCCCGTACCATCCCTCTGGGTCACCCCAGTGCACCAGCCCCATCTTCTTTTCACACCTAGGAAAGCTACTGTTTTCTGTAGAGTGATTTTGTCCCCAGTCACCTTTCTGAGCCACCTGTCTTTGCGGTAGCGTCTCAAGACGACTCTCTGAGGTTGTCCAGGCCTCCTATCACACCATTCTCTCCAAAACCCACGTTCTTCAATTTTCCAGCCTCAGCGTCCCCTGGAACCGTGCCTGTCAGGACTCCATCTTAGTCAGTCTCGGGCAAGATTGATGCTGTGGCTCACTCGCATCTTCCAGAATAGCTTCTCTGTTCTGTCTCTGCGATACTTCCCTAGCTTTCTACTCCTTCAGTAGCTGCTTTTCGCTTCTGTGTTGGCCGAGTCCTCCTCTTCTTCTGGGTCTCTGGAGGTTGGAGGCCCCAGTGTTGAGTCTCAAACCTCTTCTCCATGAATACTCACTCCCAAGGATGAGCTCCCCAGCTCCTCTGGAATGTAAGGGGCACGGTCTTGTGTATCACCGTCATCACATCTTCATGCCTGAAACAGTGCCCTGGCACAGCATAGGCACACAACAGGGTGGGGTAGATGAATGGATGAGTGAATACACACCTCTGGTTGCTTTACATGCTTCATAGTTAAGTTTTCAAAGGAAACCACAAGTAACTCAATGTGGAGGCAGGATGGGCACATGAAAGGAAGTCATAGGACCTAAGACCGAAAATACTGGCTGGACAGTCAACTCTGGACAGTCTAAAAAAATCTAGCTGGATTTCCTTGGTGGTGCAGTAGATAAGAATCTGCCTGCCAACCCGGGGACATGAGTTCAACCCCTAGTCTGGGAAGATCTTGCATGCCATGGAGCAACCAAGCCCATGTGCCACAACTATTGGGCCTGCGCTCTAGGGCCTGGGAGCTGCAACTACTGATGCCCACATGCCCCAGAACCCATGCTCTGCAACAAAAGAAACCACCACGATGAGAGGCCTCCACACTGCAACTGGAGAGTAGCCCCTGCTCACTGCAACTGGAGAAAAGCCTGCACGGCAACGAAGCCCTAGCACAGCCAAAATTAAATAAGTAAATTATTTCTTTTAAATAAATAAACTATATAGGACTAAAAAGATAAGAAAAGCTTTTTTTTAAGCCTTTAATAAAAAAAGAAATACAATCTAGCTAACAAATATCACGATGTAGAGGGAGAAAGGTGACACAGAGTACAGGCGGTATGCTAAATTCCTTATCTTTTATAAAGGAACTCAGTATACCCTGTTGTTGATATTCATAAATCAAAAATATAAATGTAGGGTTTCTTTTTAATATATAAAGCTGTAACATTAACATCTAAAAGAATTAAGAGTGGAAACTGCACCTTGGTTGCTACTGGGAAATGAGATTAGGAGAGAAGTTACTTTTCATTTTCGCACCTTAGTCTATGACCACACAACCCTAAATGCGCCCAATCTAGTAATTTTATGCACCTTGGTATCATTTGAAATAAATTACTGTGCAATCACTACTTCTGTGATGAAACTTTAAAAGATCAAGTGAGCCAGGCCATGCAGGGCCTTGAATGCCAAGCAAACTTCTTTTTTTTTAATTTAAATTTATTTAATTGGAAGCTAATTACTTTACAATGTTGTATTGGTTTTGCCATACATCAACAAGAATCCGCCACCAGTGTACACGTGTTCCGCATCCTGAACCCCCCTCCCACCTCCCTCCCCGTACCATCCCTCTGGGTCACCCCAGTGCACCAGCCCCAAGCATCCTATATCCTGCATCAAACTTGGACTGGCGATTAGTTTCTTATATGATATTATACATGTTTCAAACCGTTCTTTAGCTACAGACGCTCACGTTACTTGGTAGGTTGGTGTCTTGCACAGGCTCACAGCAAGCAGCAAAAGGCTTTAGGACAGCCCTTCCTCACAGGGAGGGGGACCAAAGAGGCCAGGATGGGTACAGAGGCAGAGTGATTGGAGTCAGGGCAAATAAAAAACATCTCATGAGCTTTCTTGTCTCTCTCATCTCCAGGACCTCTCATTTGCCAGTTCCCCTCCTGCAGGAAATCGCAGGGCCTTTCGGCATCTTGATAAACCTCCCTGGGCCACCAGGCTTCTCTCCCGCTCCTGCAGGCAGCCACACATCCAGAGGGTGGAAAAGCATTCTCTGCCGTTTGTCAATCCCAGCAAAGTTATTTTCTACTCACTACCCCCAGCAAGAAGAATGGTGTCAAGGTAAGAATTTGCTCAAGAACTATCTCCGATCAAAGGCAGATTTGTCTCCTCTTGAGTCCACACTGTCATGAGTTTGTGTTGGGGTAGGGCAGGTAGGGGGCACAGGCACCCACCCGTCAGCAACAGTCAGGAGACAGGAAGCTCCCAATGGAAGCTTTGGCTGCTGGTATCTTGAACTGTGGGAGAGCCCAACAGGGTCAAGCAGGTTCTTTCTGCTTCTGTTCCACTTCCCTGTACACTCCTCGTCTCTCCAAACATTCAAATCTTCTTATGAAGAGAAATATTTTGTGAATTCTAATTTAGGGAGGGAGGTGGCATGTGGGCATTGAAAACGTAAATTGCTGCTGATAACCTCAGGTGTCACTGATTTGCTTGCTAGTCAATGTTGTTTTATTTTGTTTGTTTTTTTCTTGTATCCTTGTGTCTGGCAGAAAATACAGGGCATAATCTAAGATGGTAATTTAGGAGAATTTACTGCAGGTGGGCACAGCTAAGGGATATTTCTAAAGGACGCTGAGCCCCGCACCCCACCCCCAGCCAAGACCAAGTCTTCATAGGGAGCTGTTACTATTGCTGGGCCTGATGGGAAAAGAAAGAAGCTACCAGAACCCAGGGAGTGGCTCTGGCTGGAGCTGTAGTTGTCACCGTGGTTTTAGGAAAGGGCCACCAGACAGGGGCTATGTCCTCAAGTAGCATAACACTGCCAACTGCCACTCACAGCCTGGCAGGGTGGCAGCCAGGGAGCTCAAAACCCTAATCCCTCTCTCCCGCCTCCTCACTCTCCAGCCTCCTGTCAGCATGGCCCTGGAAGCAAACGGGAGGCAGAGAGAGAGGGAGGCCGTCAGCTAGGCACTGATACATCTCCTCCCGGGATGCAGAGATGGGTACGGAGGAAGCAAGGGAGACGATGGCCAAGGGTGCAAACCTCTCTCTCCCCAAGGCCTCCTCACAGTCCTGGGCCTGGGTCGGTTTCTCATTGTGTCCCCTCGGTTTGTTTCCTTGACTGTTGGCTTGCGCCTCTGTCTCGTGTCACTTCTTTGGAATAATCTCTCACCATCATCAGAGACAGGCTTCCCAGGCGGTGCTACCTGTCATTCCGTAAGGAATTCACCTGCCAGTGCAGGAGACACAGGAGACACGGGTTGGAGCCCTGGGTCAGGAAGGAGGGCACAGCAACGCACTCCAGTGTTCTTGCCTGGAAAATTCCATGGACAGAGGAGCCTTGCAGGTTACACTCCATGGGGTCACAAATAGTCGGATGTGATTGAAGTGACTTAGCATGCACACATCATCAGAAATGCCTTGAGAATGTATTCACTGGGTTTTTATCTTGAGGTAGGTAGGGGTACACAGGTACTTAGAAGTATTGAGTTGGCCAAAATATTCATTCAGGTTTTCCATACCATCTTATGGAAAAACTCTAATGAACCTTTTGGCCAACCTAATATTTTCAGTTTGTGATTTTGGTTTCTCTAGAAAACAATCCATAATGCATGGAGAAAAGCTCACACACGGGGCCATTTCTAGCTCAAGAGGCCTCCTGACCCACTCACACCTGTCATCGCAACACCTCTTCATGACCCTAAATCATGATCGCCTTTCTTCCTAGGGGGTGCATTCCTCTTAGTCACAAAGATGGCCCCCACAGCATGACTTCCTGGCCCTAGAAGCTTATCTCAGTCCCAGGCAGAAGGAACGCTGAGCTCAGAGTCCTTTGGTCACCCTCACATAATTTGTCCATACCTTTCTCCTCCTGCCTCTCTGCGGACATGACATGGCCTGGGAGCCTGACTGGAGGGAGCATTCTCATGTCATTACAGGGTCGTGTTGCAGTCGAGAGAGCCCAGGCAATAGAGTCAGAGAGTTGCTGTTGTTCAGTTGCTAAGTAGTGTCCGACTCTTTGCGACCCCATGGACTGCAGCACATCAGGCTTCCCTGCCCTTCACTATCTCCCTGAGTTTGCTCAAACTCATGTCCATGCGTTGGTGATTGCTATCTAACCAGCTCATCCTCTGCCACCCCTTTCTTTTTTTGCCTTCAACCTTTCCCAGCATCTNTGTCCGACTCTTTGCGACCCCATGGACTGCAGCACATCAGGCTTCCCTGCCCTTCACTATCTCCCTGAGTTTGCTCAAACTCATGTCCATGCGTTGGTGATTGCTATCTAACCAGCTCATCCTCTGCCACCCCTTTCTTTTTTTGCCTTCAACCTTTCCCAGCATCTGGGTCTTTCCAAGGAGTCAGTTCTTCGCATCAGGGGACCAAAGTATTGGAGTTTCAGCTTCAACATCAGTCCGTGCAATGAATATTCAGGGTTGATTTCCTTTAGGATTGACTGGTTTCATCTCCTTGCTGTCCAAGAGACTCTCAAGAGTCTTCCCCAACACCACAGTTCAAAAGCATCAATTATTTGGCACTCAGCCTTCTTTACNTGCAATGAATATTCAGGGTTGATTTCCTTTAGGATTGACTGGTTTCATCTCCTTGCTGTCCAAGAGACTCTCAAGAGTCTTCCCCAACACCACAGTTCAAAAGCATCAATTATTTGGCACTCAGCCTTCTTTACAGTCCAACTCTCACATCCATACATGACTACTGGAAAGACCATAGCTTTGAGTATATGGACCTCTGTCAGCAAACTGATGTCTCTGTTTTTGAATATGCTCTCTAGGTTGGTCATAGCTTTTTCCCAAGGAGCAAATGCCTTTTAGTTTCCTGGCTGAAGTCACCATCTGCAGTGACTTTGGAGCCCAAGAAAAGGAAAATCTGTCAGTGCTTCCACTTCTTCCCCTTCTATTTGCCATGAAGTGATGGGGTCAGATGCTATTATCTTAGTTCTTTGAATGCTGAGTTTTAACTCAGCTTTTTCACTCTCCTTCTTTACCCTCATCAAGAGGTTCTTTAGTTCCTCTTCACTTTCTGCCATTAGAGTGGTATCATTTGCGTATTTGACGTTGTTGCTATTTCTCCTGACAGTCTTGATTCCAGCTTGTGCTTCATCCAGCCCAGCATTTCACATGATGTACTTTGCTTAAGTAAAATAAGCAAGGTAACAGTATACAGCCTTTTGTACTCCTTTCTCAAGTTTTAAACCAATCACCTGTTCCATGTCTGGTTCTAACTATTGCTTCTTGACCTGCATACAGGTTTCTCAGGAGGCAGGTAAGGTGGTCTGGTATTCCCATCTCTAAGAATTTTCCAGTTTGTTGTGATCCACACAGTCAAAGGCTTTCATGTAGTCAATGAAGCAGAAGTAGATGTTTTTCTCAAATTCCCTTGCTTTCTCTATGATCCTGCCATTGTTGGTAATTTGGTCTCTGGTTCCTCTGTGTTTTCTAAACCTTGTACATCTGGAAGTTCTCGGTTATGTACTGCAGAAGCCTAGCTTGAAGGATTTTGAGCATAACCTTCCTACCATGTGAAATGAGCACAATTGTGCAGTAGTTTAAACACTCTCTGGCATTGCCTTTCTTTGGGATTGGAATCAAAACTGACATTTTCCAGTCCTGTGGCCACTGCTGAGTTTTCCAAATTTGCTGGCATATCAAGTGCAGCACTTTCACAGCATCATCTTTTAGAATTTGAAACAGCTCAACTGGAATTCTGTCACCTTCACTAGCTGTGTTCGTAGTGATGCTTCCTGAGCCCCAGTTGACTTCACACTCCAGGATGTCTGGCTCTAGGTGCGTGACCGCACCAGCACGGTTGTCTGGGTCAGGAAGCCGCCTTTTGCACAGCTCTTCTGTGCATTCCTGCCATGTCTTCATAGTCTCCTCTGCTTCTGTTAGGTCCTCGCCTACTCATGTCCTTTATCATGCCCATCCCTCCATGAAATGTTCCCTTGATGTCTCTAATTTTCTTGAAGAGATCTGTAATCTTTTCCATTCTGTTGTTTTTCTCTAATTCTTTGCATTTTTCATTTAAGAAGGCCTCCTTTCTATTCTCTGGAATTCTGCATTCAGTTGGGTATATCTCTCCCTTTCTCTCTTGCCGTTCACTTCTCTCCTTTCCTTAGATACTTGTAAGGGCTTCTCAGACAACCATTTTGCCTCCTTGCATTTCTTTTTCTTTGGGATGGTTTGGGTCACTGATTCCTGTACATTGTTACAAACCTCCGTCCATAGTTCTTCAGGCATTCTATCAGATCTGATCCCTTGAATCTGTTCATGACCTCCACTGTATAATCATAAGAGATTTGATTTAGGTCATACCTGAACGGTCTAGTGGTTTGCCTTACTTTGTTCAGTTTAAGCCTGAATTTTGCAATGACGAGCTCATGATCTAAGCCATAGTCAGCTCCAGGTATTGGTTCTGAGTCAGAGAACTGAGTTTAAATATTCCAGGTCTCCAGGGCGGTATGGACTGCAGTAAGTATCTGAATCTCTGCAAGCCTCCACTGCGACACAGGGACAGTAACTCCCACCTAGCAGGGTGGCTGTGAGAATAGGATGATCACACAGTAGGTGCTTTCACATCTTTGTGTTCCCAGGAACACCAGCGGAGGGTTTCTGAGCTTGGATCCAACCATCGCAGCCTGGGAGACAGAACTCACACCCGCGAATCACACTGACGAGGCCCATCCTCCAGCTTTCAGCACGATGACCATGACCTTGTTCCTGCTGACGTCCGTCATTGCCCTGGGAGGACTGGCAGGAAACGCGGTTGTGCTCTGGCTCCTGGGCTTTCACTTGCGCAGGAATGCCTTCACCGTCTATATCCTCAACCTGGCAGCAGCCGACTTCCTGTGCCTCTGCTGCCAAGTGGTAGATTCCCTGGAGGCCCTCATCGCCTGCTGCAGCGCCAGCTCCATCCCCAGCTTTTTCACCGCCGTGATGACCTTCGCCTACCTGGCGGGCCTGAGCTTGCTCAGCGCCATTAGCACTGAGCGCTGCGTGTCCGTCCTGTGGCCCGTCTGGTACCGCTGCCACCGCCCCACACA
Organism: Oreotragus oreotragus; assembly: GCA_006410675.1. Lineage (NCBI taxonomy): Eukaryota > Metazoa > Chordata > Mammalia > Artiodactyla > Bovidae > Oreotragus > Oreotragus oreotragus. The sequence goes on from SJYX01011109.1 coordinate 900,105, forward strand.
CTTGTCAGCCATCGTGTGCGCAGTGCTCTGGGCCCTGGCCCTGCTGCTGAGTATCCTGGAGGGGAAGTACTGCGGCTTCCTCTTAACGGATTTTAGCCATCTTTGGTGCCAGGTGCTTGATTTCATCGCTGCCGGGTGGCTGACGTTCTTACTTGGGCTCCTCGTTGGGTCCAGCCTGGCCCTGCTGCTCAGGATCCTGTGTAAGTCCCAGCACATGCTGCTGACCAGGCTCTATGTGACCATCGTGCTCACAGTGCTGGCCTTCCTGCTCTGCGGCCTGCCCTACGGCATCCTCTGGTTCCTCTTAATCTGGATTCAGGACGATTTGCTTGCCGTCCCCTGTCACAACTGCCTGGTAGTCTTTGGATTGTCCTGCATCAACAGCTCCATCAACCCCATCATTTACTTCTTCGTGGGCTCCTTCAGGCAGAGGCAGACAAACAAGCGAGGGCGGCGGACCCTCAAGGTGGTGCTCCAGCGGGCCTTGGAGGACATATCGGAGGGGGGTGAAGGTGAAAGCCCCCTGCCTCAGGCAACCCTGGAGTTGGGACGCAGCCTGGTGTCCTGACTCAGAGTCTCTGCCTCGGTCAGGCACACTGTGGCTTTGAGCGACAACTTTCTCTCTATTACTTCGGGAGGATCTCTTAGGTTCTCTCAGCCTCTGGACCCACCCTGACTGTAAAACGGTTAAACAGATCTTCTGGGTGGTGAGGATTAAGGGAGACGGGGCGTCGCACAAGCACTGCGTGTGTGTATTCTGGACTGTCTTACCCAGGGGTCTTCACCCTACCCCATGGGAACTTCGCCAGCTCTGGGTTCCGGGACTATTTCCACTTATGAAGAATCCCACCTTCATCAGAAGTTGAACGCAGTGCACGAAAGGTCTTAAATTTCTCTGGTCACTGCACTTGGTAGGGATTAAACGTGACATTTTTGACCAGTTTCTTACAATCTGTTACTTTCTTACAATCAGTTTTTATACAATGAAAAGAATTTAATTTCCATCCAGCCCTGAAGAGTAGTCTTTGATTTTGCCAGGCCTCAGAATGACTCCCAAACTGAATAAATGTTTAATGAATAAATGACTTAACGAATGAAAAAAAATGACAAAATTTTAAGTCCATTTACCAGATTTGCATCTCATCTTTATGTTTGGTGTTGCTTTCACCATTTTCAACTTTTTCAAGCATGAAGTTTTACAACCAGATAAATCCATAATAAAGCATATCTGGGGCTTGAGGTGGGTCATCTTCCTGTGGTTTCCTTCTACATACCATCCAGTAGAATCCGACATGCGCACCTTCTCACTCTTACTCCTTCATCTTTGCCCTGGAGCTCACTAATCCTTCCTGCACGTTTCCAGTGTGTCTTAACTAGACTCTGTTCTCCAAGAACAGGATCTGTGTCAGATTTACCTTCTATTTCAAAGAGCTCACAGCACTGATTTTAGTAATCTAGTTACACACAAAATATTTTTGTTACCTGTTCTATAAAAATAAAACATTAAGCTTAAATGTTGCATCTTTCAATAATTATTAAATGAAGTATAATTAAGGCAGAGTGACTTTTTAAGTCCATTTACCAGATTTGCATCTCATCTTTATGTTTGGTGTTGCTTTCACCATTTTCAACTTTTTCAAGCATGAAGTTTTACAACCAGATAAATCCATAATAAAGCATATCTGGGGCTTGAGGTGGGTCATCTTCCTGTGGTTTCCTTCTACATACCATCCAGTAGAATCCGACATGCGCACCTTCTCACTCTTACTCCTTCATCTTTGCCCTGGAGCTCACTAATCCTTCCTGCACGTTTCCAGTGTGTCTTAACTAGACTCTGTTCTCCAAGAACAGGATCTGTGTCAGATTTACCTTCTATTTCAAAGAGCTCACAGCACTGATTTTAGTAATCTAGTTACACACAAAATATTTTTGTTACCTGTTCTATAAAAATAAAACATTAAGCTTAAATGTTGCATCTTTCAATAATTATTAAATGAAGTATAATTAAGGCAGAGTGACTGCACAGATCATTAGTGGATACAGTTCAATGAGTTTTGCAATAATACACACCCATGTGATTGACATAGATACACTTCAATATATACAAAATAGATAACTAATAAGTATAGGGAACTCTACTCAATACTCTGCAATGATCTATATGGGGAAAGAATCTAAACAAGAGGGGCTATACATACATGCATAACTGATTCACTTTTCTGTACAGCAGAAACTAACACAATATTGTAAATCAACTATACTCCAATAAAATTTTTTTAATAAATAAATATGCACCCATATAACAAAAAGCTCCCATCAAAACATAACACATTCCCATTACCCCTGCAAGATCCTTCGTGTCCCTCCCAGTCATTTCTCCTGCCCCAGAGGCAACCATCGTGTCTACTTCTGTCAGCAAAGACGACTTTTGCCTGAACTTTGACTCATACAATGCACTTTCTTGTTCCTGCCTTCCTTCACTCAGGAATATTTGAGGGATTTACTTATGACATTGCAGTGCACATACCAGTCGTTTGTCTCCTTCATTGGATGGGTGTCTACAGTTTATTTTCATATTGATAGATATATGTGAAGTCTTACACTTTTGACTATTGTGAATAAAGCTGCTGTGAACGTCCTTATTCAAATCTTTTTTGGGACATAAGTTTTCATTTTTTCTTGAGAAAATAACCTGAACTGAAATTGCTGGGTCTCATGGAGCAACTTTATGAGAAACTGGAGAACCCTTCTTAAGTGGTTGTGCATTTCCCCTCCCCACCAGAGACAGGCAGAAGCTCCCGTTCTTGTGCACGCTTCCTGACAAGCATGGCGCTACCAGTCTTTGGAGTTTCAGCCATTCGGATGAGTATGACATGGTATCTCATTATGTTTTAATTTGCATTTCCCAAATGACTTAAGAAATTGAATATCTTTTCATGTGCTTGTTGACTATTTGTTTTTCTTTGAAGTGTCTGTTTACCTTTTGCCCATTTTCATTAAGTGTCTCTCTTTTCCAATTATTTGTAGGAGTTTCTATGTGCTGAATATGAGTCCTTTGTGAGTTATGTGTATTATAAATATTTTTCTAGTTGGTGGTTTTGCCTATAATAGATTTTATATTTCAAAGCACATTTAAATTTATAGAAGAATTTTGCAGAAAGTAAAGGGGGTTCCCACATCCTCCTTCTCCCCACCCCACTCCTCCACAGAGTTTCTCCTTTTACCAACATTTTCCATTAATGAGGCACATTTATTGAAACTGATGAGCCAATAGTATTAACTGAATTCCATAGTTTACATTCAGTTCAGTTCCGTTCAGTCGCTCAGTCGCGTCCGACTCTTTGCGACCCCATGAATGGCAGCACGCCAGGCCTCCCTGTCCATCACCAACTCCTGGAGTTCACCCAGACTCATGTGCATTGAGTCGGTGATGCCATCCAGCCATTTCATCCTCTATCGTCCCCTTCTCCTCCTACCCCCAATCGCTCCCACCATCAGGGTCTTTTCCAAAGAGTCAACTCTTCACATGAGGTGGCCAAAGAATTAGGGTTCAGTCTTTGTGTTATAAAGTTCAGTGGGTTTGACAAATGCAGAATATCATGCATCTACCATTTTAGTATCATACAGAATACCTTCTCGGTCTCCAAAATGAATACATAGAACATTTATCACAGTTATTTTAAATTATCACTCTGACAATTCCTCATATCTCAGTCAGATTCTAAATTCTTATATAGAGAATCTTATATGGGGTATCATATGTGGACTTGAGTCTATTGTTAATACTGATAAGTTAAAAGTTAGAAATATACGTTTACTCTTCAAATGTATAATCACTACTGAGAGACAGGAGAAGGATTGAACAAATGGTGAGTAACATCTTATGAGAGGTCATGACTCAGAAAACTCCACACTCTCATTTGCCAGCAGGTCCCTATACAGGAAATCACAGGATGGTACAGCATCTTGATAAGTCTCATTCGGGTACCAGGCTTCACCCTTCCTCCTGCTGGCACTTCTCCAAGGCAGAGAAGTATCCTCTAGAGACTGTCAATCCCAAGAGACTTTTCCCTTCAGCACAGGGCAGCTTGGCAGTTCCAGCAAGAAGAAAGGAGGAAAGGTACATTTATCGAGTATTTATTTCCAAAGCCACTGTTGGGTTTTCCTCTTACTGCCTAATCACATAACTCTACCTGGGGTAGAATATTCAGGAAGCCATGGCGGCGGGGGTGGGGTTAACAGAAAAGGGCAGGAGACAGGAAGCCTCCTCCTGGCAACTTTGGAGACTGTCAGCCTTGACCTTGAAGATCTGAACTGATGAATCAATATGGTTCCTCTTAATGAATCAAGACCTTATCCCCATTCTCTTCTCCTTCTCAACCACTCAAATGTCCTATCACCATAAGAAATTTGCTTCTGTCCTTAATTCAGAGAGCAAGGTAGAGCACATGCATGCATCCCCAAACCAAAGTTATGGGAAAAACCCAGGCATTTGTTTTACTTCCTTTTTAAATGCGCTTTTCCTTTCTGTAGCTCCCAGGCTTCCAGCAGACAATAGATGGCCAAATACGTGATGGTTAAAAAGAGTTTAATTAAGGGACAGTTTACTAATCTGAGCAGATTTGGGAAAATTACATGGGACGATGACCTCTTTCCACTGGGGAAAGTAATAGAAGAGAGACTTAACATCACTAGGCTTGATAGACAAGGGAAGAAGTTACCAGAACTCAAGGAGCGTTCTAGCTATAGCTGTCATTGTGACTGTCTGAAAGGGCCACCAGACAGGGGCTCCATCCCTGAAAGTAGAGTTACATCACCACTGCCAACTCAGCCTGGCAGGAGAAAGCCAGGATGCTAAAAAAATAATCCCCAGATTGTTTTCCTCCTTCCCTCCAATCACCTGTCAATGTCTCCCTTTCCCTGAGAGCATCCAGGAGCCAGAAGGAGAGGGAGACACAGAGATGTCTTCTCCCAGTACAGAGAGAAGGGAAAAGATGGAAATGAGATTTGATGACAAGTCTTACAGCCTCCTCACAGTTGCTATTTCCTGGAACCTTCTCTATCTCAGCATGATTAGATCAGTCTCATTGTATCTCATACTTTGTTTCTTTGACTGCTTGCCTGTTTGCATCCCTATCTGGTATCACTTCTATAGATTAATCTCTCACTATCATCATGAACTCCTTAACCATGAAATGCAGACTTTTTTTTAAAAGGATTTTTAAAGTATTTTAAGTTTGCTATTTGGGCTTCTCTAGAAAGAAATTCATTATAAAAGTGACTCAGGGTCTTCCCTGGTGGTCCAGTGGTTAAGACTCTGAGCTTCCAATTCAGGGACATGGGTTCAACCCCTGGTCTGGGAATTAAGATACTGCATGCCACACATTTCTTTGGAACGAATGATGCTAAAGCTGAAACTCCAGTACTTTGGCCACCTCATGCAAAGAGTTGACTCATTGGAAAAGACTCAGATGCTGGGAGGGATTGGGGGCAGGAGAAGAAGGGGACGACCGAGGATGAGATGGCTGGATGGCATCACTGACTAGATGGACATGAGTCTGAGTGAACTCCGGGAGTTGGTGATGGACAGGGAGGCCTGGCGTGCTGCAATTCATGGGGTCGCAAAGAGTCGGACACGACTGAGCGACTGAACTGATGCCACACATTGCAGCAAAACAAAAGTAACTTAAACAAGAAAGAAGTTACTATTAATAGGACTGGACTGATGCCTTCAAGGCATTCAGTTCAGTTCAGTCGCTCAGTCGTGTCCGACTCTTTGCGACCCCATGAATCGCAGCACGCTAGGCCTCCCTGTTCATCACCATCTCCTGGAGTTCACTCAGACTCATGTCCACTGAGTTCATGATGCCATCCAGCCATCTCATCCTCGGTCGTCCCCTTCTCCTCCTGCCCCCAATCCCTGCCAGCATCAGGGTCTTTTCCAATGAGTCATCTCTTCTCATGAGGTGGCCAAAGTACTGGAGTTAGCTTTAGCATCATTCCTTCCAAAGAAATCCCAGGGTTGATCTCCTTCAGAATGGACTGGTTGGATCTCCTTGCAGTCCAAGGGACTCTCAAGTGTCTTCTCCAACACCACAGTTCAAAAGCATCAATTTTTCGGTGCTCAGCCTTCTTCACAGTCCAACTCTCACATCCATACATGACCACAGGAAAAACCATAGCCTTGACTAGACGGACCTTAGTCGGCCATGTAATGTCTCTGCTTTTGAATATACTATCTAGGCATTAGATACCTTTAAATTGCTGCTCCCAATCCCTAGAGAGATGACTTCAGCCTTGAGGTTCTGAATGGCTCCCGGACATGTGAGCATTCCATCCAGAGAAGCGGAGGAGGAAATGCACAACCCAGGAGTTGGTTACATCACTCCTGCTCACCTCCCACTGACCAGTGTCTAATCACATCCTGCCATACAGCATTAAGGGAGGCTGGGACAAGGATCCTTTTTCTTGCCTAAAACTCTCAGAATTATGTGATAGAAGTAATGGATATTTGGAGCCACTATCAGTTTCTGCACCTCTGAATCTCTCACATTGCAAGCTCACATGAAGATTTTTCTTGGGGGCTCATCCCATAATAAAAGATGTGGTGGAGAACAGGGGGAAAGCCTCAGGCAGGGCTTGAGGAGCCCAGAACTGGTACTGAGCCTGCTATTCAGGATGTCATCTCAGGGAAACCCTTTGACTCTTTAAGCCTGGGCTTCGTCCTGTGTTAAACGGGGGCTTTACAATACGTAGTCTCTAAGGGACATGTGCCTCATGCTGGGGATACAATAGTGAACAATAACAACCAAAAAAGCCCAGGCACATCTAAGCATTATTTAGCTTTGATAGCAGGGAGACAAAGGAAACCAGAAGACATATACTTAAAAGTTAGAACTGCAACTTACCTGTTCGGTGCCATGAATAAAAAGCACATGGTGAAGAGCAGACAAGAGGGCAAAGTAGAAAGACCCTGAGTTCACTTCCTCTCACAAGTACGCCAAAAGTACAACTGTCTGCAGAACAACCATCAGAGAAAACAACTGGAACCTACTAGAAAAGATCTACTGCTAAAGACATAAAGAAGCGACCACAGTGAGATGGGTAGGATGGGTAGACTCATGATTTAACCTAATCCCATGGTGACTGACCCGCAAACTGAAGAATAATTATATTGCAGAAGTTCTCGCACAGGAGTGAGAGTTCTGAGCCTGTGTCAGGCTCCCCAGTCTGGGGGTCTGGCGTTGGGAAGACAGGTCTTCAGAGTCTTTGGCTTTGACGGCCAGCAGGGCTTAATTGCAGGCTCAACTGTTTTCAATAGTCAAGGTCAAGACATGGAAGCAACCTAAATGTCCATTGATAGATGAGTGGATAAAGAAGATAAAGTATATAAATATATATATATACTTATGTATATATATATATACATACACATATACGATAGAATATTACTTGCCCATGAAAAAGAATGAAAGAATGCCATCTACAGCAATGTGGAGGGACTTAGAGATTATCATACTAAGGGAAGTAAGTCGGACAGAGAAAGACAAGTATCATATAATATCATTTATATACTGAATCTAAAAAATGATACAAATTGAACAATAAAAATCATATGATCATCTCAATAGATACAGAAAAAAGCTTTTAATAAAGTTCAACATCCATTTACAACAAAAAAACTCTCCAGAAAGTTGGCATGGAAGGAATCTACCTCAAAATAATAAAGGCCATATATAATAAATCCACTGCTAACATCATACTCACTGTTGAAAAGCTGAAAGCATTTCCTCTAAGATCAAGGCTGTATATTGTCACCCTGTTTATTTAATGTATATGCAGAGTACATCATGAGAAACACTGGACTGGAAGAAACACAAGCACGAATCAAGATTGCCGGGAGAAATATCAATAACCTCAGATATGCAGATGATACCACCCTTATGGNGGTTGCTGTCTCTTATACACATCTAGATGTGTATAAGAGACAGGGAAGCAACAATTAGAATTGGACATGGAACAACAGACTGGTTCCAAATAGGGAAAGGAGTATGTCAAGGCTGCATATTGTCACCCTGCTTATTTAACTTATATGCAGAGTACATCATGAGAAATGCTGGGCTGGAAGAAGCACAAGCTGTAATGCTGGGAGAAAATCAATAACCTCAGATATGCAGATGACACCACCCTTATGGCAGAAAGTGAAGAGGAGCTAAAAAGCCTCTTGATGAAAGTGAAAGGGGAGAGTGAAAAAGTGGCTTAAAGCTCAACATTCAGAAAACGAAGATCATGGCATCTGGTCCCATCACTTCAGGGTAAATAGATGGGGAAACAGTGGAAACAGTGTCAGACTTTATTTTGAGGGGAATCCAAAATCACAGCAGATGGTGATTGCAGCCATGAAATTAAAAGATGCTTACTCTTTGGAAGGAATGTTATGACTGACCTAGATAGCATATTCAAAAGCAGAAACATTACTGTGCCAGGAAAGGTCCATCAAGTCAAGGCTATGGTTTTTCCAGTGGTCATGTATGGATAGGAAAGTTGGACTGTGAAGAAAGCTGAGCACCGAAGAATTGATGCTTTTGAACTGTGGTGTTGGAGAAGACTCCTGAGAGTCCCTTGGACTCAAGGAGATCCAACCAGTCCATCCTAAAGGAGATCAGTCCTGGGTGTTCATTGGAAGGACTGATGCTAAAGCTGAAACTCCAACACTTTGGTGACCTCATGCGAAGAGTTGACTCATAGGAAAAGACTCTGATGCTGGGAGGGATTGGGGGCAGGAGGAGAAGGGGACGATAGAGGATAAGATGGCTGGATGGCATCACCGACTCGATGGACAGGAGTCTGGGTGAACTCCAGGAGTTGATGATAGACAGGGAGGCCTGGCATGCTGCAATTCATGGGGTCGCAAAGAATTGGACACGACTGAGCGACTGAACTAAACTGTCCAATTAATCATCCTATTAACCATTAACATCAATCTAAACTTCACATGCTACACATATCACCTCCCTCCTCAAAGCCAAAACCCTTGTGTTTAGTAAATCAAATCTCAACTCTTCAGCTTCATTTTTAAAAAATCAATTACAATCTAATCCTACTTGGCTTTTGAATATATAATGCTCCCTTATTGGCCAATGTAGACCCTCCATTAAAGCTGGACTCAAAATTTCTCATGACCATGAAGGCAACTTGTGACAAATCTGGAAGAATCTTCCTACTGTTGTTTTTCTATGAATAATCTCTTGTACCCATTCTCGTCTATTTGCAGTCACTCAACTGGAAATCCAACTTAAGTGCTAATTTCTGCTTAAAACTTCTTAATGACATCTTCCTTCACTTGCTTTCCCTATCTCTAAATATTTTTAAACCATTGCACAGAATTTAGCATATTCCTATGTATCTGCTTCCTTGCTGTTTTTTTTAAATAAGATTCACAATAAACAGATGGTACAAATACAAGACAGTAAATTCTATTATCCCAGACCTATGAATACAAAATTGGAATAGTCTCCNCTGGAAATCCAACTTTAGTGCTAATTTCTGCTTAAAACTTCTTAATGACATCTTCCTTCACTTGCTTTCCCTATCTCTAAATATTTTTAAACCATTGCACAGAATTTAGCATATTCCTATGTATCTGCTTCCTTGCTGTTTTTTTTTAATAAGATTCACAATAAACAGATGGTACAAATACAAGACAGTAAATTCTATTATCCCAGACCTATGAATACAAAATTGGAATAGTCTCCTATCATCTCATGTCAGAGATGCAGCATAAATGAAAAATATACTTTTGTAGTGGTTCTCAAACATGTTGGTCTCAGAACGCCTTTGCTTTCTTAATAACTGAAATTGAAAAATATTTGTTTATATTAATTTACCTATCAATAACTCCTATGTTTCAAATTAAAACAGAAATGTATTAAATTTTAAGCTTTTTATCTGTTCAGTTCAGTCACTCAGTCATGTCCGACTCTTTGCGACCCAATGATCCACAGCACTCCAGGCCTCCCTGTCAACAATCAACTGCCAGAGTCCACTCAAACCCATGTCCATGGAGTAGGTGATGCCATCCAACCATCTCATCCTCTTTCATCCCCTTCTCCTCCTGCCCTCAATCTTTCTTAGCACCAGGGTCTTTTCAAATGAGTCAGTTCTCTTTTTTTTTCAGCATTTTTATTTATTTATTTTTATTTTACTTTACAATACTGTATTGGTTTTGCCATACATTGACATGAATCCACGACGGGTGTACATGAGTTCCCAATCCTGAACCCCCCTCCCACCTTTCTCCCTATATCATCTCTCTGGGTCATCCCAGTGCACCAGCCCCAAGCATCCTTTATCCTGTATCGAGCCTAGACTGGCGATTCGTTTCTTACATAATAGTATACATGTTTCAATGTCATTCTCCCAAGTCATCCCACCCTCTCCCTCTCCCACAGAGTCCAAAAGTCTGTTCTATACATCTCTGTCTCTTTTGCTGTCTTGCATACAGGGTTATCATTACCATCTTTCTAAATTGCCTATATATGTGTTAGTATACTGTATTGGTGTTTTTCTTTTTTTTAATTTATTTTATTTTATTTTATTATTTTTTTTTTAACTTTACAATACTGTATTGGTTTTGCCATACATCAACATGAATCCGCCACGGGTGTATGTAAGTTCCCACTCCTGAACCCCCCTCTTACCTCCCTCCCCTTACCATCCTTCTGGGTTATCCCAGTGCAACAACCCCAAGCATCCTCTATCCTGCATCAAACCTAGACTGGCGATTTGTTTCTTGTATGATATTATACATGTTTCAGTGCCATTCTCCCAAATCATCCCACCCTCTCTCTCTTCCACAGTGTCAAAAAGTCTGTTCTGTACATCTGTGTCTCTTGTGTTGTCTTGCCGAAGAATCGATGCTTTTGAACTGTGGTCTTGGAGAAGACTCTTGAGAGTCCCTTGGACTGCAAGGAGATCCAACCAGTCCATTCTGAAGGATATCAACCGTGGGATTTCTTTGGAAGGAACGATGCTAAAGCTGAAACTCCAGTACTTTGGCCACCTCATGAGAAGAGTTGACTCATTGGAAAAGACTCTGATGCTGGGAGGGATTGGGGGCAGGAGGAGAAGGGGACGACTGAAGATGAGATGGCTGGATGGCATCATGGACTCGATGGACGTGAGTCTGAGTGAACTCTGGGAGATGGTGATGGACAGGGAGGCCTGGCGTGCTGTGATTCATGGGGTTGCAAAGATCCGGACACGACTGAGCAACTGAACTGAACTGATGGACATAAGTTTGAGTGAACTTTGCGATTCGGTGATGGATTGGGAGGTTTGGCATGCTGTGATTCATGGGATCACAAAGAATCAGACATGACCGAGCGACTGAACTGAACTGAACAGAACTTCGGTTTCTATGGTGAAGTCGCTCAGTCGTGTCCAACTCTTTGCAACCCCATGGACTGTAGTCTACCAGGCTCCTCCCTCCATGGGATTCTCCAAGCAAGAGTCCTGAAGTGGGTTGCCATTTCCTTCTCTGGGGGATATTCCTGACCCAGGGATCGAACCCTGGTCTTCTGCATTCCAGGCAGACACTTTAACCTCTGAGCCACAAGGGAAGTCCTAGGTTTCTATAGTATGTATTAAATATTCGGCTTGTTAACCTGATATGTCTTCAAATTTGTTTCAGATTTCATATAAGTAAGAAACTGGGAGAAAGCAATGGCAATCCACTCCAGTACTCTTGCCTGGCAAATCCCATGGATGGAGGAGCCTCGTAGGCTGCAGTCCATGTGGTAGCTAGGAGTCAGACACGACTGATCGACTTCATTTTCACATTTCACTTTCATGCATTGGAGAATGAAATGGCAACCCACTCCAGTGTTCTTGCCTGGAGAAACCCAGGGATGGGGGAGCCTGGTAGGCTGCCATCTATGGCGTGGCACAGAGTTGGACACAACTGAAGCGACTTAGCAGCAGCAGCAGCAAGAAACTTGTACTGTTCTTCTTACATAATTAACATTCTTAAATTTGTAGAAGAAACAGCAACAACAATAAATTAGAGATAAACAACAAAATCTCTAGATGTTTACTACACAGAGAATCAATTAATATTTTTATGTTTTACTTTTTCAAAAATTCAAGCAAAGTAACGGAGCAGCACCGTATGGGGTCTGCCCAAGACCGACCTCCCCCACACACATCCTCTGCCTGACTCTTCTTTGTAGAAAAGCTGCAATTTCCCAGACCTCCCCTGAGCCACACAGGCCTCACTCAAGAATTAAGGAATGAAAGGATGTGAACGTGTAGTAACAAAAGTAGCAGCTGGGTCAGAAGAACTGGTATATCAATCATATGGCAGCCACAGAATCTTTAGTTTCTCCCTGAAATACCTAGATAACAGTATCTGATGCACATTTCCTGAGTTGTTTTATAGATGCCAAATCATTCTCACCAAATAGAAGACGTCAACTACATGATTAACATGAGCATGTAGCTCCCAAACTGACTGGAAGCTGAAGATTGATAATATTAAACTTTGTGACACCATCCCATTATCTCACCATTAACCAATCAGAAAACTGTGCATGAGCCCATCACATACCCTGTGATTCCCTCCCCCACCATGCCTTTACAAATGCTTCCCTGAAACCCCTTCAGGAGTCTGGATTTTTTGGGGGGGGGCGGGGAACGTTAGCTGTCCTGGATTCCTTGTCTGGCACCTTAAAACAAATGATTCATTTTCCTTCACCACTACCCTGTGTCAGTAGACTGGCTTTACTATGTAATGAACAAAAGATATAAAATGCATTACTTCCTGGAAATGAATTTTCCAGAAGAGAGAAAGACAATAAATAAAAATAAACGTTTTTAAAAATTAACGTATGTTAGAAGGACAAAATAAAACAGTACTAAAGTGATCTGAATAGTGTGGTATTTGAGCTAGCTCATAATTTAAACAAGGCATTCAGGTTGGAGCTCATTCAGAAGATAATATTTAAGGAAAAATGTGAAAGAGGTGAGGGAGTTAACCAAGCACATACTTAAGGAGATGATGTCTGGAAGGAGAGACGAGCCAAAGCAATTATGTAAGGTAGAAGCATCCAAGAGGCCAATGTGATTGGAAGTAAGGGCATGCCAATACAGAATGAAGTCAATGAGGGAACAGAAAATGATGTGGGAGGATAAATGCAGGTAAAATAGATGTTTAAAATATTTAAAGAACCAAATTGTATGCAGAGAGAAAGCAAGATAACCCTATGTAGATTTCCTTAGAATATATAAAAATGAATTTAAATTTCTAACCTTTAGTATAGTTAAAACATAGAATATATATGATCAAAACTGGTACTTTTACATTTGAATATGATCAGAAAGAAGTTCAAGAGCACTGAAAAATGAAGATCAAGTTCACCAATGTTCTCAGTGCTAATATTCTATGATTTTCTTAAAGAAAACTCTTTTGGCATAATTTAAAGCCAATGATACATGTATTCCCAAGACATCTGAAATGACTTTCAATTTCAGTTTTTTCTACCTCCTGTTGGTAGTAACACTAGAAACCACGACAGATCAGTATTTCAGAGACAATATGGTACAACAGTTAAGAACATTGCTCAAGTAATCAGAAGGCAAGGATCCCATATTCTGGTTCTGACACTCACTGTGGATGTTCCCTGGGCAGTTGTTACTTGTCTGCCTCAACTTTGCATCCACAGACTAAAGGAAACTCATCTCATTTTCTCATAGGGTTGTCAGAAGCATAAAACAAATTTGCAAGTATGATGTGTCTGACTTAATGTAAGCATAGAGCTTGTTGTCTATTTTAATAAACAAAGTATTAACATTATTAATGTCTGTTAGGCCAAAAAAAAAAAAAAGATGGACTTCAAATAACTTCCAGTTTGTATATTTGAAATAGATTTCATATGAAAGAAGAAACTTTGAGTATCTGAAGCCTCTTTCTATTCTCTTTGACAAATTTATCCTCTCTCCCAATATGGAAGAGTATATAACCCACAGAAAAGAACAAACTATTTAGGTTAATCAACCCTAGCTTTGCCAGGAGGGTTTTCATTCTCTCAAATAAATCTCTCTTCTGATTTTAACATAAACACTTTGTGTGGTTAAATACATAAATAAATGGTCCACAAGCTTCTCCTCTCTTTCAAGTGTTTTAAATATGTGAGAAAGGGTTTTGTTATACAAGTGGAGACAAAATTCAACTGAGTAACATTTTGAGGATTCAGTTGTCTCTAAACATCAAAAGGCCAAAGATGCTAGACTTCAAGTCTTGAACATTTTAAGTGTGTGTTAGTCATTCAGTCATGTCTGACTTTTTGAAACCCAATGGACTATAGCCCACCAGGCTCATAAGTCCATGGGATTTCCCAGGCAACATAATAGAGTGGGTAGCCATTCTCTTCTCCAAGGGATCTTCCCAACCCAGGAGTCAAGCCTAGATCTTTTGCATTGCAGGATGATTCTATACTATCTGAACTAGACACTCTGGTTCCTTACAGCTTTCCATTCATTATTTCATGTTAATATAGAGGGTAACAGTTTCCTCATCAATAAAAGTCAACTTTTAAATAATTATGGCCTACCTCATCCCTCACAAATGCTTGCTACACATTTCTATTTCAAGAGAATCACATTCTTTCATTTAAACATTTTGTGCTGAGGTTCATGAAAATAAAAGCAATATTGTAGGAATGTTGTCAACTTTGTCACCTTTAACTTAAGTATTTCAATAAGAACTTAAAAGCAATTTTCTTTTAATGTAACTCAGTTCCTTCTGTAGATTGTCATAGTTTAAAAGATTCATGTTCAGAATGCATTCTTTATCTTGGATAGCTTTGTATTTGATTTTTTATTAGGATGACCAGGAAAATATCTTTTTTTACATCATTATAGATTCTTTTCTAATTTAATTCTTTATTATACTTAAATATGGTCATTTACTTTTTTTAGAATTCTTTTTGACTTCATCATTCAGTTATTTTTTCCTTTCATCTTAGGTTAATAATTTGTTCTTTTTTACTGAGCGACTGAACTGAACTGAGGAACGAAACAGGGATTTCCACTCTCACCACTCTAGCTACAGCAATCAGAGAAGAAAAATAAAAGAAATCCAGTTTGGAAATGAAGAAATAAAACCGCTACTGTTTGCAAATGACATGATACTCTATATAGAAAAGCCTAAAGATTCCATCAAAAAACTATTAGAGTTGGTCAATTAAATTGGTAAAGCTGTATGATACAAAATTAATATACAGAAATCTTTTGCATTTATATACATTAATAACAAACCATTAGAAAGAGAAACTCAGGAGCAATCCCATTTACCATCACATCAAAAAGAAGAAAAAAATACCTAGGAATAAACTTACCCAAGGAGGCAAAACACATGTACTCTGAAAACACTGATGAAAGAAATTGAAGATGACACAAATAGAAAAATATATCAAGATCTTGAATTAAAAGAATTAATATTGTTAAAATTACCATATAAGGCAATCTATAGAGTCAATGCAATTCCTATCAAAATACCAATGGCATTTTTCACAGAACTAGAACAAAAAGTTTTAAATTTGTTTGGAAATACAAGAGACCCTGAATAGCCAAAATAATCTTGAAAAAAAAGAGAGCAAGAGGAATCACATTCTCTGACTTCAGACTACACTACAAGGCTATAGTCATCAAAACAGAATGGTAATGACATAAAAGCTGACACAGAGATCAGTGGGACAGGACAGAAAGCCCAGAAATAAACCCATGCATTTATGATCAATTAATCTACAACAAAAAAACTGTGCCTTTAACAAGTGGTGCTGGAAAAACTGGACAGCTACAGATAAAAAAATAAAATTAGTATATTCTCTAATACCATATACAAAAATAAACTCAAAACATATGAAAAGACCGAAGACCTAAAGTAAGTAAGACTGGATACTATCAACCTTCTAGAGGAAAATACAGGCAGAACACTCTTTACATAAATACGCAATATAAAAGTAGTATTTTTTGACCCACCTCCTAAAGCAAAGGAAATAAAAGCAAACATAAGCAAATTGGACCTAATTAAGCTTAAAGCCTTCTGCATACCAAAGGAAAATGTTGAAAAAAATGAAAATACAACCTACTGAATAGGAGAAATATTTGTAAATGATATGACCAAAAAGGGGTTAATATCCAACATACATAAACATCCCATACAATTCAACATGAAAAAAACAACTTGATTTTTAAAACTGGCACAAGAACTGAATAGATATTTTACCAAGAGAAAATGCAGACAGCCAACAGGTACATGAAAAGATGCCCAATATCACTAATCATCAGGATAATGCAAATCAAAACCACAATGAGATTTCACCTCACACCTGTCAGAATGACTCTCAATCAAAAAGTCTACAAGTAACAGATGTTGGCAAAGATGTGGAGAAGAGCGAACCCTCAAATGTTTTGGTGGGAATATAAATTGGTGCAGCCACTGTGAAAAACAGTATGGAGGTTTCTCAAAAACTAAAACTAGAATTACCATATGACCCACTCCTGGATATGTATCTAAAAAATGTCACTCCTGGGTATACATCTGAAAAAAAAACAAAACAAAAAAACCAAAAGCACTAACTCAAAAAGATATATGCAACTCAGTATTCATAGTGTTATTTATAATTGCCAAGATGTGGAAACAATGCATGTGTCCATCAGCAGATGAACTGATAAAGAAGACGTGGTGTGTGTATATGCATATGTATATTGGAATACTGGGCTTCCCTGGTGGCTCAGAGGTTAAAGCATCTGCCTGGAATGCGGGAGACCCGCGTTCGATCCCTGGGTTGGGATATTGGAATACTATTCGGCCTATAAAAAAAGAATGGAAATTTTTGCCATTTTCACCAACATGGATAGATTTGGAGAGCATTATGCTGGGAGAAAGAAGTCAGACAGAAAGAGAAATACTACATGATATCGTTTGGATGTGGAATCTAAAAAGTACAACAAACTAGTAAATATAAAAGAACCAGAACCAACTAGTGGTTACCAGCAGGGAGGCTGGGAGAAGCAGTATAGCCATGGGGGAGTGGGAGGCACAAAGTGATGGGTCTAAAACAGGCTCAAGGATGAACTGAAAACATGAGGACTATAGCAAATATTTTGTAGAAACTGTAAATGGAAAGTAACCTTTAAATTTTTTATAAAAACTTTTAAAAAATTAAGAAAGAAAGAAAAGATACTGCCATTAAATATGATGCACCATCCACTGTAAAGTAAGCAATAGACTGACAGACATAAAAATGGTAAAGACTTAAAAACAGAGAGAGAGGCACACAGAGGCACACCTCTGCCAACAGGTGCTGGCATCGCTCTGATAGCCTCATCTGTGGCTCTCTCCAGGGCCAGCCTGACCCTGCTAATCATATTCCTGTGTGGCTCCCACTGGGTGCAGAGGTGACAGGCTGTATGTGACCATCCCGAGCACAGTGGTCACCACCTTTTGGTGCCTGCTGGCTGGCACCACTCATTCCTTGGGTGGGGGATTGAAACTGGTTACAATTCCTTCTCTCGTTGCCTTCATGGCATCGTGCTGCCCTGTGCTAATGGCTGTGCCAGTCTCATCGTTTGCTTCCTCACTGGCTTCTTTAGGTAGAGGCAGTGATGGGAAACCCTCAAGTTGGTTCTACCAAGGGCTCTCCAGGATATTTCTGAGATGGATGAACACGGAGGACGCTTTCCCCGGGAAACCCTAGAAAGGTTCGGAAGCAGACTGAGGCAGTGAGGAAGAACCTCTTCCCTGGTCAGTCAGAAGCGACTCTGAGAAGCGGTACCGCCCTGCCAGACCTGGCCATCACCCACTCTTCTCTCAGCCTCGTGTCTCTGAAACGTCTCAGTGACTCCTCAGTGCTTTCAAGTGGAGAGCTTTTTATCTGGCTTCTGTTTTTCTCAGCTGAAAGCAGAATATCTGTATCTCTCTGTACATTATAAATAAATTTCTCATGTTATCTTCTTTGAATCGTCTCTATGCTTTGTACTTCTAGTTTCTTTTCGATAGGAAAAAATATTTGCCTAAAATCATAAAACCCTGTTCATAATCATTTTTCTACCTGATGAGAATCCTTATTTTTCTCTGAGACTCTGTTCCCCTAAGATTCGTGTTTACGCTTGCGTTTGGAAGCCTTCTGCACATAAAATGATTTAGTGAAGATGGTGAAGTATCCACCTGAAATGGAGGAGACCCAGGTTTGATCCCTAGGTCGAGAAGATCCCCTGGAGAAGGGAATGGCTACCTACTCCAGTATTCTTGCCTAGAGAATTCCATGGACAGACCACGGGGTTGCAAAGAGTTGGACATGACTGAGCGGCTAAAACACAAATGAGTGTCTAGAGCTCCCTGGGTTCTTCCGTCTTTGGGAAAATAATATCCTCACAGTTAGACTCTGTCTGTATAAGAACAGTCCAGGAAATCAGGTTTAGGAAAGGCCCTCTGGAGGAATTTGTCCCTGACATGGTGACAAGTTTGCCATGGTTTCTAGGAGTGAAAAACACGACCTTCACTTTTGAGAACTTATGAGTAGTTATTTAACTTTTGTTCCAATCAATGCAGAGTCAAAAAAAAATATGCCCACCAGGTGCAATCTGGTCACTGTAACTTCAGTATTGACTTCAAAATAGAAATTACCTTGAAACCATTTATTGTTAGCTTACAGATATTCGTTTTTGGAACACTCTGTAGCCTCAAGATTTGGTACCGATTGTTCTGGCTGTGACTTTTAGTTAGTTTCATGGTCAGTCCCCAGGAGGAGCAGGATTGAAAACATCTGAACCTTCTATATTCATGTCAATCATACTGATAAAAACTTCAGGTTCGGTGCAGAATTCTCAGCTATTCTGTCAGTGGTTACTCATTCCCCATGGCACTCCGACAGACAGGAAGGGGCTGCCAACAGATGGTGTGACAACACACAGGCTCCCCCTCAGACTGACTTAAGCCCCGAGAGGAGGGTTGACAAACTCTTGATATTCAGGAGACAATACAAAGTAACTATGAAAGTAATACCGTTCATAGTTTTCAGTTTTTCCAATCAAATATACTGATCATTCCTAGAATACAGTTCAATACTAGGAACTCAGATCCAAATGATTCTATATTCTACATGCAATCCTTGATTTCTAAGTGCCGCATTAAGGTCTGGCTGTAGGTGAGGGCTTCCTGGGCTGGGGCACAGGGTGGTGGGAAGAGATGGGGAGACTGCACTGGCAGCCTACGCACCAGGCAGGGTGCCTTGATGCCGTGTCAGCAGCTTAGACCGGGGCTCTTATGAGAGTCAGCTCTGTGAGTCCTGAGATTTTATCAACTGTACAGCCTTGGCTAAGGATTCCATACATCATGAAGAGCCCTGTGGAGAGAGCCAAAGATGGGAGAGGGAAAGATGGCTCATCTCTAAATTCCACATTTTAAGCCTTACATAAAATGTCAGTATTAAACATTTTTACATACCCTGACATGGATGACAGCATAAGAGCTGATAATTTGATAAATTCTATCAAATTTATAGAATTTCAAAGTGGTTACTTTCAAATTCTATAAATCATGCTGCATCCCTTTTAAAATGTATTTTGTGCAGTATCTGAATATTTAGATATAACCTTCAGTGTTGACATCCTATTATGCATATGAGAGAATAATACACATCAATTTCAGAAGAACTGAAGAGTGACAGATCAAAGTGAGCTGCAGGGTTGAGCCACAGTTGTATCTTTAGTTTTATTTATTCATTTTTAAAGAGTTTGGCAAATGTAATAAAATTTCAATAAATGCTTGATTGTTGAGGCGGGTATATGAATGTTTATTATTTTCTGGTTTAAGTGCCTGGTTTATAGTCATCCCCAGTACCACTTCATCCTCACTCCTGGAGACTTGAATATGGTCAATCCAACATTATAACCTCTCAGTTTTCTAAACACATCCTTCCTTTAACCTTGTCTCCCATGCTTTTCAATCATCCAGTCCTGGATCTTGCCATCACCCACAATAGCGTCACCTTCAAAATACGTCTCAAGTTTGCACTGCTTACCCCTCACTTTTGATCTGCACTCTTTATTTTCCCTAATACCCCAAACCCAATGACTGGCAAATACTGCCCTGACCTTCCATCGTTTGACTCAGCACATGTCGTTGCCCATGATTTCCTCATGCCCTCACTTCCATTCTTGCCACGTTTAGATCCCATGACCTGTTGCTGTAATCACTACTTTGCACACACCCTGCTGGTCCTTGTCACACTTTCCTCGGCCACACTTGTCAGACAAAACCCAATTCTGGTTAAATCCATCTCTCACTCACTCCATAGAGATCTTCTCCTAGAGACCTAAGTACGGTTGGTATATGTGCTAACTTCTTTACATTTGAAAGGGAATTAAATTTATCCAACTTAGCACGGCCAATCTCAAAGAAAGACAACGCCAAAGAATGTCTAAACTACTGCACAGTTGCACCCATCTCACACACTGGCAAAGTAATGCTCAAAATTCTTCAAGCCAAGCTTCAACAGTACGTGAACCAAGAATTTCATATGTTTAAGCTGGATTTAGAAAAGGCAGAGGAACCAAAGATCAAATTGCCAACATCTGTTGGATCATCGAAAAAGCAAGAAAGTTCCAAAAAAAACACCCCATCTACTTCTGCTTTATTGACTATCCCAAAGCCTTTGACTATGTGGATCACAACAAACTGGATTATTCTTAAAGAGATGGGACTAGCAGACCACCTGACATGCCTCCTGAGAAATCTGTATGCAAGTCAAGAAGCAACACTTAGAACC
>SJYX01011109.1:922475-933263 GCA_006410675.1 Oreotragus oreotragus
GTCAAGAAGCAACACTTAGAACCAGACATGGAACAATGTACTGGTTCCAAATTGGGAAAGGAGTGCATCAAGGCCATATATTGTCACCCTGCTTATTTAACTTATATGCAGAGTACATCACGTGAAATCCCAGGCTGGATGAAGCACAAGCTGGAATCAAGATTGCCAGGAGAAATATCAATAACCTCAGATATGCAGATGACACCACCCTTATGATAGAAAGAAAAGTAAAGAGCCTCTTGACAAAAGTGAAAGAGGAGTGAAAAAGCTGGCTCAAAACTCAACATTCAAAAAACGAAAATCATGGAATCCAGTCCCATCACTTCATGGCAAATAGATGGGGACACAATGGAAACAGTGACAGTCTTTATTTTTGGGGGCTCCAAAATCACTGCAGATAGTGACAGCAGCCTTGAAATTAAAAGACGTTTGCTCCTTGGAAGAAAAGCTATGACAAACCCAGATTGCATATTAAAAATCAGAGACATTACTTTGCCAAAAAAGGTCCATCTGGTCAAAGCTATGGGTTTTCCAGTAGCGTTGTATGGATATAAGAGTTGGATCTTAAAGAAAACTTAGCACCAAAGAACTGATGCTTTTGAACTGTGGTGTTGGAGGAGACTCTTGAACAGCAAGAAGACCAAACCAGTCAATCCGAAAGGAAATCAATCCTGAATATTCATTGGAAGGACTGATGCTGATTCTGAAGCTCCAGCACTTTGACCACATGATGTGAAGAACTGACTCATTGGAAAAGACTCTGATGCTGCGAAAGATTGAAGGCAGGAGGAGAAGGGGACGACAGAGGACGAGATGGTTGGATGGCATCACTGACTCAATGGACATGAGTTTGAGCAAGCTCCAGGAGCTGGTGATGGACAGGGAGGCCTGGCGTGCTGCAGTCCATGGGGTCGCAAAGAGTCAGACACGACTGAGCGACTGAAGTGAACTGACTGAGCACAGATCAATTTTAAAAATAGAAACCAAAGTTTATTATTCAAAACTATCATCCTAACTAAAGAAAGATCAAAGACCAAAGGCTCTAACAAAGTACTGTTTTTGGAGAACTGGAGGCAGAAAGACTTTCATTTTTTATTTGATACACTTCTGTGCCGTTTGGAAAGAAATTGTAGATGTGCACGCATTACAACTATGATAAAGAAAAACGGGAGGACAGGCCACGGAGGGCCTTGAATGATGAGTAAGGAGGGTGTGCTTTATTCTTAGTTATAAAGCCTTCCAGTGCAGGCTTATTTTGCTTGGCTTTGCTACCCAGGCAGGTAGCATAAGGCTCCACAAGAACAATACTTTGCAGGGACCGGCACTGAGTGGGGTGGGGATGGACAGAGGTTGAGACACAGGAGAAGAGCTGGATCAAACGTTGAGGAACATCTCAGGAGGGGTCATGCCTCAGAGAACTCCACACACTCGTTTGTTAACAGGTCTCTGTACAAGAAATCATGGGGCCTGTGTAGCATCTCGATAAGACTTGCTTGGGCACCAGGCTTCACCCCTCCTCCTGCTGGTACAGAGAAGTGCCCTCTAGTGACCATCAATCCCAGGAAGCTCTTCCCTTCATCACAGATCAGTTTGTCAATTCCAGCAAGAAGAATGGAGGAAATGTACATTTATCAAGTATTTATTTCCAAAGCCACTGTTGAGTTTTTCTCTTTGTATCCATTCATGCAACTCCACCTAGTGGTGGGGTATTCAGGGAACCATAAGGGCTCCAGCAAGAAGAAACAGGGAAAAGAGACATAAGATCCCTCCTGGCAATTTTGAGTCCTGGCAGCCTCCACTGGGAAAGATCTGAATTGGGAAAATAACGCTGTTCCCCCTTCCTGGGTCCTCTCCATCCCAACCATCCACATCTGCTATCATAGTGAGGAATCTCCTGCTCTCCTTAATTTAAGAAGCAAGACAGGGAATGCTTATGCATCTCAATGCTAAAGTGCTGTTAACAACACTCATTTCTTTGCTTTTCAAAAGTTTGCCCCTTTATGTATCTGGCAGTGTCCTCACAGAAAATAAATGGCCCAACTAGATGGAAGAAATGAGGAAGAAATGAGCTTAATTAAAGAACTATTTATGAGGATGGGGAAGTTTAAAGGGAATGATGAGACCTCCAAAAGTGATCAACTGAAAGGAGCTTTTACTAACCCTAAGCTGAAAGGACAAGGGGAAGGATGAGTTACCATAACTCAGAGAGGGCTGAAATTATATTAATAACTAGTTGTAGTTGTGACTGTAGGAATGAGCCTCCAAACGGACTATGTCCTTAAGTAGACTAACGCTGCTATTGCCAACTCACAGTCTAGCAGGCAGAGAGCTGGGGTAGATTAAAAACCCCCTTATCCCTCAAAGGCTTTTCTCCAGTTTCTTGTCAGTGTTGACCTTTGACTGATTTCTACAAGGAGTCACAGGAAAAGGCACTCATTGTTAAGGAACAGAGATGTATCCTACTGGAGTGCAAACTAGGGTAGTGAAGGATGGAAAGTAGACCCTGATGGCAAGTGGAGAACATCCCTCACCTTCTTACCACACAGCCTGTATTTCCTGGGGCTTTCTCTATCTCAGTGTTCAGTCTCTAATTTTATCTCTTCAGTGTCTTATTTATATCTCTTTGCACCTTCGCTCTTTAGTGTAATTTTATTGGAATGATCACACTATCAATACACATACCTTTAAAAACGAACCATTAAGAAAAGAGAAATATGTTCTTCTAGGTACTTTTTTGTTTATGAGCTAATTTTTGATTTTGGCTGCTCTAACAGAAACTCATTAAAACAGTGAAAAGAGAAAAGTTTATTTGCCCTGAAATAGTTTATAAATGGTGGTTTGGCAGTTTTAGACATGAGGGCCCCTTCCAATTTGTTGCTCCTCCATCCGTCAAGAGGTTCTCTCATCTTAATAGTCCTTAATGGCCTCAATCTTTATTGCCACATCTGCATTCCAGCTGGCAAGAGATGCAAAATGACAGAAACAAGCCCTTCCTTATCAGTAACTATATTAAATTTAAATGAATTAAACCGACCAACCAAAAGACAGAGATTGGCAGAGTGGATTTTTAAAAAGCTATTATCCAACTTTACACCTTCTATAAGAAACTCATTTTAGATCAAAAGACACAAATAGGAAAGGATGAAAAAAGATACACTTTTCAGTTTTGGTTATAAGGAGCTTGGAAGTCACCACTCCATCCTAAAAACAAATAAACATTGAACAAATTGAAAAATCAACAACCATTTTGATCAGTAAGATGGAGGAAGACACAGGGCAAAGAGTCACCC
Organism: Oreotragus oreotragus; assembly: GCA_006410675.1. NCBI lineage: Eukaryota > Metazoa > Chordata > Mammalia > Artiodactyla > Bovidae > Oreotragus > Oreotragus oreotragus. The sequence goes on from SJYX01011109.1 coordinate 925,766, forward strand.
CCAAGATTAAAGAGACAGATAGGCAAATACAGGAAGTCACGAATTACTGGAGCAGAGAATAATGGGTAAAAAACATCACAAGATCTAGTGCCAAGGTAGAAAAACCTGAACTACAGCACATGTCTGGCAACCAAAAAGTAAACGAGTTATAATGCATACTAAAAGGAAAACACACACACACACAATTGAAAAGACAAAGCAAGCGTCAGAACCAGACATGGCAGGGATGTTGGCATTATCAAACTGGGCATTTAAAACAACAATGATTAATATGCTAAGGGCTCTAATGGATAAAGCAGACAGTATATAAGAACAGATGGACAATGTAAGCAGAGAGGGAGAAGTTCTAAGAAGGAATTAAAAAGAAATGCTAGAGATTGAAAACACTGTAACAGAAATGAAGAATGCCTCCAATAAGTTTATTAGTACACTGAGCATGGTTGAGGGAAAAAAATTCTCAGATTCTTGAGAATATATCAATTTGTTCTTGTTGCTCAGTCACTAAGTGACTCTTTGCAACCTGATGGACTGCAACATACCAGGCTTCCCTGTCCTTCACTATCTCCTGAAGTTTGCTTGAATTCATGTTTATTGAGTCGGGGATGGTATCGTATCTAACCATCTCATCCACTGTTGCCCTCTTCTCCTTTTGCCTTCAATCTTTCCCAGCATCAGGGGCTTTTCCAAAGAGTTGGCACTTCGCATCAGGTGGCCAAAGTATTGGAGCTTTGGCATCAATCCTTCCAATGAATATTCAGGGTTTATTTCCTTTAGGATTGACTGGTGTGATCTCCCTCCTTGCAGTCCAAAGGACCTTTAAGAGTCTTCTCCAACACCACAATTTGAAAGCATCAACTCTTCAGCACTCAGCCTTGTTTATGGCCCGGTTATCACGTACATACACGACCACTGGAGAAACCATAGCTTTGACCTTTGTCAGCAAAGTGATATCTCTGCTTTTTAGTATGCTCTCTGGGTTTGTCATAGCTTTCCTTCCAAGAAGCAAGCGTTTTTTAATTTCATGGCTGCAGTCACCATCCACAGTGATTTTGGAACCTGAGAAAAGAAAATCTGTCACTGCTTCCAGTTTTTCCCCTTCTGTTTGCCATGAAGTGATGGGATCAGATGTCATGATCTTAGTTTTTCAAATGTTGAGTTTTAAGCCAACTTTTTTACTCTTCTCTTTCACCCTCATCAAGAGACTCTTTAGTTCCTCTTTTTCACCATTAGAGCGGTATCATTTGCATATCTGAAATTGTTGCTATTTCTCCCAGCAATCTTGATTCCAGCTTGTGCTTCATCCAGCTCAGCATTTCACATGATGTACTCTGCATAGAAGTTAAATAAGCAAGATGACAAGATGTCATACTCCTTTCTCCATTTGAACCAGTCACCTGTTCCATGTCCAGTTCTAACTGTTGCTTCTTGACCTGCNCAATCTTGATTCCAGCTTGTGCTTCATCCAGCTCAGCATTTCACATGATGTACTCTGCATAGAAGTTAAATAAGCAAGATGACAAGATGTCATACTCCTTTCTCCATTTGAACCAGTCACCTGTTCCATGTCCAGTTCTAACTGTTGCTTCTTGACCTGCATACAGGTTTTTCAGGAGACAGATAAGGTGGTCTGGTATTCCCATCTCTTTAAGAATTTTCTGCAGTTTGTTGTAATCCTCATAGTCACAGGCTTTAGCATAGTCAATGAAGCAGAAGTAGATGTTTTTCTGGAATTCCCTTGCTTTCTCTATGATCCAACAGATGCTGGCAATTTGATCTCTAGTTCCTCTGCCTTCTCCAAACCCAGATTGTACATTTGGAAGTTCTCAATTTACATACTGCTTAAACCTAGCTTGAAGGAGTTTGAGCATAAACTTACTAATATGTGAAATGAGAACAACTGTAATATAGTTTGAACATTCTTTGGCTTTGCCCTTTAGGATTAGAATGAAAACTGATCTCTTCCAGTTCTATGGCCACTGCTGAGCTTTCCAAGTTTCCTGACATATTGAGTACACCACTTTAATAGCATCATCTTTTAGGATTTGAAACAGCTCAGCTGGAATTCTATCACCTCCACTAGCTTTGTTCATAGTGATGCTTCCTAAGGCCCACTTGACTTCACATTCCAGGATGTCTGGCTCTAGGTGAGTGATCACATCATCAAGGTTATCCAGGTCATTAAGACCTTTTTTGTACAGTTCTTCTGTGTATTCTTGCCACCTCTTCTTAATATCTTCTGCTTCTGTTAGGTGCTTACTCTTTCTGTCCTTTACCATGCCTATCCCTGCATGAAGTGCTCCTTTGATACAGCAATAGAACCTTCAAAACTGAAAAGCAAAGAAAACTAAGACAAAACACACACAGAGAGAATATCCAAAGACTTTGGGACAACTACAAAAGTGTAACATACACATAATNAATATCTTCTGCTTCTGTTAGGTGCTTACTCTTTCTGTCCTTTACCATGCCTATCCCTGCATGAAGTGCTCCTTTGATACAGCAATAGAACCTTCAAAACTGAAAAGCAAAGAAAACTAAGACAAAACACACACAGAGAGAATATCCAAAGACTTTGGGACAACTACAAAAGTGTAACATACACATAATGAGAATACCTGAAGGAGAAGAGAGAGAAAATTGAATGGAAGAAATCATCGAAACAATAATGAAAATTTCTCCCAAATTAGTGTCAGACACCAAACCACAGAGCAGGAAGATCAGAGAGCACCGAGCAGGACAAATGTCCCAAAAATGTACATGTAGGAGTATTATTTCCAAACTGTAGAAAAATCAAAGGCAAAGATATATATCTTGACAGAAGCTAGAGGAATAAAGAACTTTACTGCAGAGGAACAAGGATAAGAATCACATCTGACTTCTCCTCAAAACCACTAGCTTAGAACTCTGTATCCTGTGAAATTATCTTTTAACAGTGAAGGAGAAATAGGCTCTCAGACAAACAGAGCCTGAAGAAATTTCTTACCTGTAAATCTAACTTGTTAACAGAAATTATTGGGAGAGAAGAAAAACAATATAGGTCAGAAACTTGGATCTTCATAGAGAAAGGGAGAGCATTTAAGAGGAGTAAGTGAAGACAAAATAAAATCTTTTATGTTTTTTTTTCTGGATTGCTCTAACACATCACAGTTTATTCAAAACAATAATACAACATTATGTTCAATTTTGTATTCATAAGTATATGTCACCATGCATACATGTTTATATATGCTTATAAATAAGTGAAGTGAATGGCAGCAATGATAACAAGGGACAGGACTGAAGAGCTGGAATTATTTTGTTATTATAAGCTATTCAAACTAGCTGTGAAGTGGTATAGTGTTTTTTTAAAGTGCACTTGGATTAGTTGGGAATGTATATTGCAAACTCTGTAGCAACCGCTAAAAAGGTTTTTTAAAAAAGGAAAGGAAAAAAAGTATAACTGCTATGCTAAGAAAGGAGAGAAAATGCTAAGAAAGGCTTGCTAACTGACATGGTAAGAAAGCAGAATCACATAAATGCTCGACTGAAACCACAAAAGTTTGAAAAAGCAGTTAACAAAAATAGGAACGAAGAATAAGGGCAACAAATAGAAAATAGTAACAAATATGGTAGATATTAATCCAACTACACTGGTAATTACCCTGAATGTCAATGATCCAAATGCACAATTAAAAGAGATTTTCATATTGTATCAAAAACAAGACCCAACTATCTGTTGTCCATAAGAAATCCACTTTAAATATACAAACACATGCAGATTCAAAGTAAACAAATAGAAAATATACCATGCTAACACATTTTTTTTCTTTTTCTTAAATTTAAATTTATTTATTTTAATTGGAGGCTAATTACTTTACAATATTGCACTGGCTCTGCCACACATCAACATGAATCCGTCATGGGTGTACACGTGTTCCCCATCCTGAACCCCCCTCCCACCTCCCTCCTCATACCATCCCTCCAGGTCATCCCAGTGCACCAGCCCCAAGCATCCTGTACTGAACTTGGACTGGCGATTCGTTTCTTATATGATATTATACATGTTTCAATGCCATTTCCCCATATCATCCCACCCTCTCCCTCTCCCAGAGTTAACTGGTGAATTCTACCCAACATTTAAGGAAGAAATTATACCAATTTTCTACAATCTTATTCAGAGGATAGAAGAGGGACTACTTCCTAACTCATTCTATGATGTCAGCATTGCTCTAATACCAAAACCAGACAAAGATGTTACAAGAAAAGGAAACTACAGACCAGTATCTCTTGTGAACATAGTTGAAAAACCCTCAACAAAATGTTAGCAAATAGAATATTAAGAAGGCATTAAAAATTATGTACCATGTCCATGTGGAATTTATTCCAGACATGCAAGACTGGTTCAACATTTAAAAATCAGTTAATGTAATTCATAACATGAACAGAGTAAAAAAAGAAAAATCAGGATCATTTCTGTAGATGAAAAAAAGCGTTTGATGAAACAACAGCCATTCATGATAAAAATTCAGTTAACTAAAAACAGACAACTTTCTCAACTTGTTAAGAGGCACAATAATTCTACAACTAACAGCACACTTGAAACTTACCCAAAGATACCAGAAGCTGTCCCACTAAAATCAGGCATGAGGCAAGCATGTCCCCTCTCACCATTTCTTTTCAACATTACACTTGAAGTTCTTGCTAATCCACTAAGAAAAGTAAAATGTATATAGATCAGGAAGGAAGATATAAAACTGTCTTTGTTTGCAGATAGACATATCTACACAGAAAATCTAAAAGAATTTTTTAAAAAAATCCTCTAGAACCTATAAGCAATTATAGCAAGGTTACAGGATACAAAGTTAATAGACAAATGTCAATTGTTTTCCTATTTACCAACAATGAACAAGTGGAACTTGAAATTAAAAACACAGTATTTATTTATATTCCCTGGTGGCTCAGATGGTAAAGAATCTGCCTGCAATGCTGGAGACCTGGGTTTGATCCCTGGGTTGGAAAGATCCCCTGGAGGANTACCAACAATGAACAAGTGGAACTTGAAATTAAAAACACAGTATTTATTTATATTCCCTGGTGGCTCAGATGGTAAAGAATCTGCCTGCAATGCTGGAGACCTGGGTTTGATCCCTGGGTTGGAAAGATCCCCTGGAGGAAGGCATAGCAATCCACTCTAGTATTCTTGCCTGGAAAATCCCCATGGAAAGAGGATCCTGGTGGGCTATAGTCCATGGGATTGCAAAGAGTTGGACATGACTGAGCGACACACACATTTATATTAGCATCCCTTAAAATGAAATATCTAAGTATAAATCTAATAAAATATGCTTTATTGTTTTAACTATAAAATCTGTACAAGATTTTATAAAATCTATACAAGATCTATATAAGAAAAACTACAAAGCTCTAATGAAAGAAATCAAAGAACTAAATAAATGGAGAGATAGTCCCTGTTCATGACTTAATATTAAGATGTCAGTTCTCCCCTAAGTTTACTTATAGATTCATTTTTCACAGTTCAGTACTCAGAACTCAGGTACCCTAACTCCAGATCCAGTGGTCTCCCAATCTAGCACTCTGCTGATTCTATATCCTAAATGCGCCCCTTGATTTCCAAATTCTATAGCAGGGTTAGGTTGTATGTGAGGTCTTTATCAAGCTAGGATCCAGGGTGATGGAAGCAGCAGAAAGACAGCGCTTGTAGCCATCCTCCAAGCAGGATGCTTTGATGTGATGAGACAAATTTAGACAGAGGGTTCTTAGGAGAGTTAGATTTCCCAACTCTGTGAGCTGTGATTTCATCAAATGTACAGTTTTGGCTGAAAATGTCCATTATGAGGAATCCTGTAGAGAAATGTCATGTAGTGTTTAAACCAAAGACTGTTGGGTTTCATGTGGGCAACTAGTTATTTTGAAGTCATTGGCTTTCCTCTTCATGTTAGCTGCAAGGTAACTTAGAGATGGATGCTTAAGCTCAGTCCCTGCAGCTCTGAACTCACAGAATTCACTCAGTCCTAACATTCCTCTATTATAGCACTTATAATACTATACTTTAATGATTCATGTGTCCCTTCTTCATCACACTGTGAGGTCTTCAAGGAAAAAAAGCATGCCTTTGAATCCATAATGTATAGGACTGGACCAATGACTATTCTCAGCTATTAATAGCTCCCCATTGAAACTCACGGTTGTCTAGCATCTTGAAAAGACTGGCTCAGTCACCAGGTATCCTCCAGGCACCTCCCACTCAAGAGAACGGAGAGTGTCCCCTGGAGCTGGTCAATCTGAAGAAAGTGCTTCCCTTTCATTGCAGGTGTGCTTGCTGCCTCTGGGGAGAAGAACGGAAGAAAAGGAAAGGGTTTGCTCATGAGCTGCCTTCTTTCCAAAACCAGCAATGGTTTTTCCACCTAGCTTCACCTTAGGGTGGATCATGCTTGATAGTCAGGAGTTTTCTTCAGGAAGAGAAAAAAGATATGAAAGTTCCTCGTGGCACCTTCTGGGAGCTGTCACCTACGACCATTTATTCATGCATGAATTTGACAGATGTTATCTAAACCTACTTGATAAAGCACTATGCTATTTCTTTATGGAGCAAACACTTTTTATGTAAATCTCTGGTTAACAGACTCTTATCTGTTTAACCAAGCCTGTCCATTCCACTAAGAAAATATACTGATTGACGTCCAGTAAACACTGAATCCTCAGGACCATTCATTGACTACCTAGTACACTAGGTACTAGTACCTAGGACACTACACCCTGAGTTAGCTGGTTCGCAGGAAACAATTGGGCCTATTTCCAACCTTTCTTAGGCCAGTTAGACTTTTTCATGTCATCACCTGATTCATCAAGTTTATCAAAACACATTATAAATCAATGAAATATGAATATAGAAAGAGAATTTTGATGAAAATTAATGAGTGCTTAAAAGGGCAATAAAAGCTAGTCTCAAGATTATTGTAATTTAATTAGGAATGAGACTGACAACTATACAAAACTGAAAAAAAAATTAGTAATATTGAAAAACACCATCAAGCAGAATGCTATACACATGATGTTAAGATCTCTAATAAATACAGCTGCAAATCTAATCAAGGCTGAATGGATGTGCTCTCTGCAAAAAAGACTAGAACAACATTTTATGACCATAGTCAAAGGAAGGTCCTTCTTGCTCCTTTATTTTGGTGAATGAATTCTGGGTTAAAATAAAATATTTCTATTACAAATGTATCCTTTTTTATAATTGCCCTTTAACAGACTGTTGCAATTAACCTATCTATTTCTACTACTCTTAACGATATCACTAAACAGGCTTCTCATAGCAGAGTCACTCAATATTCTTCTGTTCTTTCCATAAATAATAACTGAACATCTTCAATGTTCCAGTCCCTGTGCCAGGCACTAGAGGTTCAAAGACAACATATTCATCTTCAAGGAACTCACAGTCTGTGGAAGGAAGGAGCCTAGTGTGGGACAGACTGCCACACAATGTGATCCATGC
>SJYX01011109.1:943183-959369 GCA_006410675.1 Oreotragus oreotragus
TATCTGTGTCATGAAGATCTTTTTTGTATAGTTCTTCTATGTATTCTTGCCACCTCTTCTTAATATCTTCTGTTTCTGTTAGGTCCATACCATTTCTGTCCGTATTGTGCCCATTTTGCATGAAAAGTTCCCTTGATATCTCTAATTTTCTTGAAGAGATCTCTAGTCTTTCCCATTCTATTGTTTTTATATTTTATTTATTTTTAAGTATTTAGTATCCTTGGATTTATCCTAACATGGTATACAAAGTATGTTTTCAACTTTATTTTATTTTAGATGATTATCAGTTGCCTCAATCCCATTCATTGAATAGTATATGTTTTACCCACTAATTTAACATACACCCTTTGTCATACAGTAAATTTCCATATGCATTTGTGTCCACTTCTGAGACTTTTCCACTGGAAGTTGTTCTACGTATGGATCAGTACTACAATGTTGTCCTCATTCAAGTTTTAAATTAATATGATGTTTCAATCAACCTCTGTACTCTTCTTTTCAGAAGATGTATTTGTATTTGTGTGTGCACACTTAGTCACTTAGTCATGTCTGACTCTTTGTGACCCCATGGACTGTAGCCCACCAGGGTCCTCTGTCCATGGGATTCCCAGGCAAGAATACTGGAGTGGGTGGCCATTCCCTTCTCCAAGGCATCTTCCTAACACAGGGATGGAACCTGAGTCTCCTGCATTACAGGCAGATTCTGAGCCATGTGAACCTTGGTAAGTATCTTAATCTCTGCAAGCCTCCTTCCCTCCTCTGTAACGTAGAGACAGTAATTCCTGCCTAACAGGGTGGCTGTGAGAAAGGATGATCACACAGCAGGTGCTCACATTTTGTTTGTGTGCCCAGGAGCACCAGCAGGGGATTTATGAGCTTGGATCCGACCACCCCAGCCAGGGAGACTGAACTCATATTCGAGAGTCGAAGTGACAAGACCCTTTCTGAAGGTGACATACTGACCCTGACGCTGCTCTTGCCGAATATCCTCTCTGCCATGGGAGGCCTGGCAGGAAAGACGGTTGTGCTCTGGCTCCTGGGCTTCCACGTGGGCAATGATATATCTTCACCATCTATGTCTTAAACCTGATGGAAAGCCAACTTTCTCTTCCTTTGCTGCCAGATTACAAGACCCCTGGAGGCACTCATCACTTCCTGCCACAGCCACAACCCCATTGTTCTCAACTTTGTGCCTATCTTTGCCTATCTCTCAGGAGCTTTCTGGAGAAGGAAACGGCAACCTACCCCAGTATTCTTGCCTGGAGAATCCCATGGACAGAGGAGCCTGGCAGGCTACAGTTCTTGGGGTCGCAAAGAGTCAGACACGACAGAGCAACTCTCTCTCACACACACACACACGCACAAACACACACGAGCTTTCTCAGTGCCGTTAGCACCAAGTCCTGCTTGTCTGCCCTGTACCGCCATTTGGCACTGCTGCCAATGCCCCAAACACGTGTCAGCTGTCACGGGTGCCCTGCTCTGGGCCCTGTCCTTGCTGCTGAGGATCCTGGCAGGGAATTCCTGTGGCTTCCTGGTTAGGGATTTTGACCGTGTTTGGTGCTGGATGTTTGATTTCATCATCGCTGGGTGACGGATGTTCTTATTGGTGGTTCTTGCTGGCTCCAGCCTGGCCCTGCTGGCCAGGGTCCTCTGTGAGTCCCAGCAGGGGCGGCTGACCAGGCTCTGCATCCTGCTCATGGTGCTGGCCTTCCTCCTCAGCAGCCTCTCCTCAGGCATCCAAAGGTTTCTGCTGTACTGGCTTCAGGAGGATTTCAGGATGTCCTTGTTTTAGGGTGGGGATAGTCCTATAAGCAGTGCCAACCCCGCTATTGACTTTTTGTTGGCTCCTTTACGCATCAGAGGCAGGGGTGCCTGGCCCTCGAGCCGGCTCTTCTGAGGGGTCTGGATGACACAGCTGCGGTGAAGAAAATCGGAGGAAGTCCTCCTCAGGAAACCAGGGAGATGTCAGTAGTTTCATGCAGTGATTCTGTATTAACCAGGGTTCAGAGAAGTAGTACTTAAAGAAGATTCTCTGTATCACTGTGTAAATATATATATGTATATATATTGGGGGTAAAGAATCCACCTGCCATTGCAGGAGGACACGAGAGATGTGGGTTTGATCCTGGGTGGGGAATATCCCCTGGAGGAAGAAATGTATATGCACACGTATATATATTTGACCCTACACAGCTGTAGGTTCTGGTTAGACTCTCTGCAAGGCTGTTGCCTGCTTGTCTGATGCTAGAGCTTGAAGCCCACAGGACAAGCTGGGACTCAGGAGCGTGAGATTAAGCCCATGAGAACCAACCAGAACTTGTGTCAGTCTCTCTCAGCACCTGCGGTTTTGCTGAAGTCTGCAGAGGCTGGCCCCCTTCCTATGGAGCTAACCACACACCTGGTCCAGGAGTCAGAGAAGCCGCAGGAGTGTCAGGGGAAGGTGGAGCAGCTGTAGGCCCAGCTGCTGCCTGTGCCAGTGAGATGAACCAAGAGAGAAGCCACACACGCATGAACGTCCTGGTCCCCCAGCACCGACCTTCCACACACAGACACAGTAGGACTGCTGCTTCTTTTTCAACCACCGCATCTTGTGCAAACTGGCTCTTGACGCCCACTTTAAGTAGAAGCATAAAGAGAAAGGAATTCTGGGAAGTGTAGTTCAGCCTAGCCAAGCTGACACTTCAATTTCAAACCCAATCACGGTCCGCTTGCTGTCAGTGTGGCACCCATAACCACCTCCCTAAGCTATAGTTAATTCCAAATAAAGACAATAAAACAAAACCAAGCTTCCCCTTAACATGACAGACCTATCCCATAATACCTGAAATATACTAACTTTTGCTCCAAAAGAGGATACATCTTTTCATGGACTGTCAATCATTTATTTCTCTTTTCTTTCAAAGTATCTTTTCTTTCCATTTTTATTAGGTTGTTTAGCTCTTTATATTGATTTGCTCAAGTTCTTCACATATTCTAAATAAACTTCTTTGTTGAATTTATATCTCACACATGTTTTTCCTCAGTCTGGGATTTGCCTATTTGTTGTTTAAATATCTTTTGTTGGGCAGTGGATTTTGTTTTTCTTGAAATCTAAGTTATCAATTTTTACCTTTTACATTTAGTGCTTTATGCCTTCTAAGACATCTTTGCCTTCTCTGAAGGAAACAAAAGTATTCTTCACATACTCTGTTTTCTTCTAACAGTATTATAATTTTTGCTCTACCATATATTAATTTCTGTGCAGAGTTTGAGGAAGGGTCAAGGTTCATTTTTCCCTATCAGTTATCTGGGTATTCTAACTTGTTTGTTGAAAAGACCTTCCTCCCTCCCCATTTAATTATTTAGCCTCTCTGTCAAAAACTATAAGTATGGGTCTATCTCTGGATGTTCTGATCTATTCTATTAGTCTATTCCAGCAGTCAGCAAACTACAGCCTATGTGCCAAACCCAGCTGAGTTCTGTTTCTTGTAAATAAAGTTTCATTGGACCATAACTATGCCTATTCATTTATATATTTCCTGTGGCTGCTTTTGTGCTAAAACAGCAGGGTTGAATAATTGTAACAGAGACTATATATGGCTTCAAGACTAAAATATTTACTATCTAGTCCTTTCCAAAATAAAATTGCTGATCTCTGGTCTATTTTTAAACCAACATCCACTGTTCTGATGACTGTAGCTTTGCAGTAAGTCTTAATATCAGGTGGTGTATGTCCTCTAAGTTGGGGGATGGTTATTTTAGCCCTTGCATTTGCATATAAATTTTAGAATAAACTTAATTGCTATAAAAATCCTGATGGGATTTTGATTGTGTTTAATCTATTAATTAATTTGGATATAAATAATGTCTTAGAATAAAGAATCATTGAATTCATAAACATAGTATATATTATGTAATTTCATAAACAGGGTATATCGATATAGCTTTCTTCATTTTTCTCACCAACTTTTTGTACTTTCTACCATACAAGTCTCGCATACCTTTTGTCAAATTAATAGTTTATGATTCCTGATGCTACTACATATGCCATTTTTTAACTTCATCTTTCTGATTGTTCACTGCTAGAATACAGAAATACAACTGAGAGCAAAATGGCTGGATGGGAGGCCCCTGGCTTTGGCTCCTCCCACAGAGGATCTGTTCCCTCTGAGAGAAATCCAGAGGTGAGTTGAGTGACTCCTACACATCAGGCAACCGAGAAAATGTGAAGAATTTATTTTCGCTTATGAGAAAGTAGGAAAGAAAAAGAAAAGAAAGGTGAGGAGAGCTACAAAGATGGCACATGCCTGGCTGGGTACCTGGAAGCATAAAACACCCGTGAGAAACCTCTAGTGTGGAGGGCTAAAAGGATACTTTAACATTTACACATAGATGATTTATTTATGTGATATATTAATAACATATGGCCTCTTTCCATGACCTCAAATCTTCAATGATGTCTATACCACACTTACAAATATAAATGTGGGTAGGGTTATAGGTGAGGAGGGGAATTGTGTGTATGTGTGTGTGTGAGAGTGTGTAAATCAAGTTAGATGAACCTCCCTCTAAGAAGACACACTAGAGAAAAGGATCAGCTATAAACCAGATCAGGAAACAGAAGTTTTTAAGACCCAAGATGATATCTGGTTCGTCCATGGCAGTATGAATGAAAGGTGTGGGGAAACAAGACATTCCGAATTGGGAACAAAATGACGCCAGAAATGAGGCCGAAGTGCCGATCATGCAAATCCCCTGGGGATGTGTGATCGTCAGTCACACATTCATGATACAATATAGGTCATCATCCCAGGGAAACTGCAATTGTACTTAGTACCAAGATCAGATGTACTCAGCCCCAAGGACACTCTCCTAACTGAACATTCCCAACCACATCTTGACAAAAGACACACACATGAACTTCTGCAATGACTTCTGACACCAACTATCTGGAGTTAGGCTAGACCCCACAGGTGAAGGGCAAAATCCTCACAAGACTGCCCTCATTCTGACACCAGCCACAAGTTCAGGGGACCCCTAGCCAGCCTCACTTCTGGACAGCTGGCTAGAAATTCAGTGGTTTGGACTATCCCTTCATCTTCGATAATTCTCTGGAATAATTCACAAAACTCAGGAAAGTACTATGTTTACGACTGCATTTTTTATAGCAAAAGGAAGCCAATCAGAATCAGCCAAAAGGAGAAGCATGTAGCAAGACATTTGGGACAGTTTCAAACATGAAGCTTCCATTTCCCTCAAGAATGCGTCAACATCCTGGCACTCAATGGGTGGCAATATGCAGAATGTTGCCAACTGGGGAAACTCACATGAGCTCCAATATGCAGAGTTGTTAACTGGAGCTACATTATGTAGGCAGGATTAATTTTATTTTCTTGGGCTCCAAAACCACTATGGACAGTAATGGCAGGTATGAGATTAAAAGATGCTTGCTCCTTGGAAGAAAAGCAAATACAAACCTAGACGGCATACTAAAGAGCAGAGATATCACTTTGCCAACAAAAGTCCGAAGAGTCAACCTAGTAGTCATGTACAGATGTGAGAGTTGGACCATAAAGAACACTGAGCACTGAAGAACTGATGCTTTTGAACTGTGGTGCTGGAGAAGACTCTTAAGAGTCCCTTTGACAACAAGGAAATCAAGCCAGTCAATCCTAAAGGAAATCAACTCTGAATATTCACTGGAAGGACTGATACAGAAGCTGAAGCTCCAATACTTTGGCTACCTGACGCAAAGAGCCAGCTTACTGGAAAAGCCCCCGATGCTGGGAAAGATTGAGAGCAAGAGGAGAAGGGGCAAGAGAGGATGAGATGGTTGGATGGCAGCACTGACTCAATGGACATGAGTTTGAGCAAACTCCAGGAAATCGTGAAGGACGGGGAAGTCGTGTGCTGCAGTCCATGTGATTGCAAAGAGTCAGATACGACTTAGGGACTAAACAGCAACAATTGACTCACTGGCCATGTGGTTGAACTCAATCTCCAGACCCTTCCCACTCCCCAGGACTCAAAACCCTAACCCTCTAATAACATGGTTGGTCTTTCCAGCTTGGCCAGCCCCATCCTGAGTCATCAAATTAGCATAAATTATCCAGAGCTCACCATGAATCACCTCATTACCATAAACTATCAAGTTTAGTCTGAAAGATCCACCATGAATAGTAAATTCGTTCTCATCACATTGGAAATTCCAAGGATTTAAATGCTACCTCCCAGGAACCAAAGGCAAAGGCCAGTCAGATTCTTTTTTACACCTCTCACTGGTTACTTGGGGCTTCCCTGGTGGCTCAGAGGTTAAAGCGTCTGCCTCCAATATGGGAGACCCGGGTTCAATCCCTGGGTCAGGAAGATCCCTGGAGAAGGAAATGGCAATCCACTCCAGTATTCTTGCCTGGAGAATCCCATGGACGGAGAAGCCTAGTAGGTTACAGTCCACGGGGTCGCAAAGAGTCGGACACGACTGAGCGACTTCACCTCACCTCACCTCTCTGATAGCTCAGCTGGTTAAGAATCCACCTGCAATGCAGAAGACCCCAGTTCTATTCCTGGGTTGGGAAGTTCCCCTGGAGAAGTTCCCCTGGGCTGGGAAGTTCCCCAGTATTCTTGGGCTTCCCTGGTGGCTCAGCTGCTAAGGAATCCGCCTGCAATGTGGGATACCTGAGTTCGATCCCTGGATTGGAAGATCTCTTGGAGAAGGGAATAGCTACTCACTCTAGTATTCTGGCCCAGAGAATTCAATGGACTGTATAGTCTATGGGGTCACAAAGAGTTAGACACAAGTGAGCAACTTTCACTGACTGACTGGTTACTTCTAACAACAGCTCTCAATCTAGACTACTAGGACCAGACCAAAATACAAATCAGAAAAAAGAAATTTCTCAATGGAGAACTGCAGCTGTCTGTTTATGCTGGAACAACTGAAAGCCTCTCTCTTTAAATTCTGGGGAGATCTCAGCCCAGCCCCAGAATAGCATCTAAAAATAAAGTAGGAGCAGGGTTCAAGGTTAGCTCAGTGAAAACGCGCTAAGATCAAAAATTGGCTATAAGGGTAGGGGATTAACAGGAACAAACTCTTTTACATATAAAATAAGCTACAAGGATATATTGTAAAATCTGGGAAATATAGCCAATATTTTATAATAACTGTAAATGGAGCAAACCTGTAAAAATTGTGAGTCACTATATTGTACATTGCAATGGCACCCCAATCCAGTACTCTTGCCTGGAAAATCCTGTGGACGGAGGAGCCTGATGGGCTGCAGTTCATGGGGTCGCTAAGAGTCGGACACAACTGAAGTGACTTAGCAGCAGCAGCAGCAGCAGCATCAGTTCAGTTCAGTCGCTCAGTTGTGTCCGACTCTTTGTGACCCCATCAATCACAGCACGTCAGGCCTCCCTGTCCATCACCAACTCCCGAAGTTTACCCAAACTCATGTCCATGGAGTCGGTGATGCCATCCAGCCATCTCATCCTCTGTCGTCCCCTTCTCCTCCTGCCCCCAATCCCTCCCAGCATCAAAGTCTTTTCCAATGAGTCAACTCTTCACATGAGGTGGCCAAAGTACTGGAGTTTCAGCTTTAGCATCATTCCTTCCAAACAAATCCCAGGGTTGATCTCCTTCAGAATGGACTGGTTGGATCTCCCTGCAGTCCAAGGGACTCTCAAGAGTCTTCTCCAACACCACAGTTCAAACGCATCAATTCTTCGGCACTCAGCCTTCTTCACAGTCCAACTCTCACATCCATACATGACTATTGGAAAAACCATAGCCTTACTGTATATTAATTCTACCATACTTCAATTAAAGGAAAAAAGATCAAATATTGGCCCCTTGTACATAAACTGTTTGTGTAAACTTGGGTTCACCCCTTCTCTCTTTGGCATCAGCATCATCTTCCATAGAAGGAGTGCTTTGGACCATAGAGCCTCGATATACCTTCCACTCAGGGATTAAATGGCTCTGTGCTTTCTGTGCTGTGAGCCAGATCTTAGTTTATGTTGACAGCTTAGGCCTTCTGTCCCTTTGCCTATCATCCAAGTGTCCTCCGCCTACAATGGCTTGAAGCAGGGCTTGGGTTCCCAGCTGGCAGTAAGAGCACCAAATCCTGACCACTGTACCAGTGGTTAGTGACAAGGGCCTTGGCCCTTCGGCTTTGCAGGCAAGAATTTCCACAGAGACAGAAGGCAGTGAAACAAATAAAGTATTGACTAAGAAGAGTACAGTACGTGTGGATAGACACTCGGGCAGACTGAGAGAGAGAGGGTCGCTGAGTCAAACCGTCTCAAAGGCAGTTTGAATTCCCTGTGTGGGGCATTTCTTTCAGGTTTCCTAGCCAATCATTTTGATTTGCCTGGTTCAGAGTCCACATTTGGTATATCTGGATCCTCCCGCATGTGCCCATACGTCTCTTAGCCAAGGTGGATCCTACTGAAGAGGCATATGGGTAGAGCATCCCTTGACATCGTTTGTCTTTAACCTGCTAGGAGCCTTTCTGCACACATGTGGTTGGGAGGGCTCCTGATTTCGAGAATGAGAAATACATGATCTAGGCAGGGCCCGGCCTCCTCGCTTAATTGTCCCACTGTTCTCATCTCAGAGTTTTGGTCTACAAGGAACGAATCTCCCATCACTTTACCTGGGGAGAGGGGGCAACTACTTCCTGCCTCACAAGAAGTCAGATTTCCTCTTATTGTTCTCCACTCAAGGCAGCCCCCTTCTTGAACATACACTTCACTTACTTCTCTTGTTGTTGAGCATAATTTTCTTTCTGGTGGTTCCCCCTGGTTCTGGGTTTTATCTGCAAGGTCAAGCTGGACTGCAAATAAAGCACACTCAGAATGCTATTGAAAGCTTCCTTTGTCTGGTCTCCCCAGCTTCCCCAACCTTAATCTCCCAGATGATCACAGCCTCCAGGCACTGCATCCTCAACTCAGCTCACCCAGCTGTGACCTGTAACAGCTAATCTTCTGCCCTCACCTCTGCTGCTGCTGCTAAGGTGCTTCAGTTTTGTCCGACTCTGTGCAACCCCATAGATGGCAGCCCACCTGTCCATGGGATTTTCCAGGCAAAAACACTGGAGTAGGTCGCCATTGCCTCCTCTGGCCCTCACCTCTACCTCAAACTAAATTTAATCTGTCTTCATCCTTTATTCTAGCACAGGAATCAACATTTTCTGTAGACGGTCAGATAGAAAATGGCTTAGGCTTTGTGGGACACAGGATCTTAGTTGAAATGACTCAAGTCTGCTGCTACAGCATGGAAGCAGCCATAGGCCACGCCTAAGCAAAGGGGATGGGGCTGTGTTCCGACGAAACTTCATTCACAGACACAGTTTTGGGGCTGGATCTGGCCTCCAGGCTGTCATTTGCTGCCGGGAGCCAGCGTGAGGAATCCCACCCGTGACAAGGTCATGCGGCAGAGATCTGATGGGCAAGGTTGAGTCAGATCTCAGGTTTTCCCCCTGGTATTTCCTGAGCATGTACCCTCCCCTCCCCAAAATAAGAATCTGCCTGCTTTTCCACTCTTCTGACATTCTCTGGAAAAAGTTAACCCAGGGGTTTAGTCTCTGCATTTGAAAGGGATGTTTCAGTTCAAACCCCCTCTGATAACTCTCTAGCTTGCCTAACAGGTTCCCCCGGATTTTTTACAGCTTGTGAATTGTTTACAGTCTCCCAACCTAGAGAGGCATAGGAAGCTTAAAACATCCTAGGAATGCAGGGGCTTCTGAGGTGTCAAGATCATTAGAATAAAACTGATTAAACATTTCATTGTTGAGCCAATACTTGCTGCCAAATTTTCATATCTTTTACTTGTTGATATAGTTGGTATATAGAAAAAACGAGTAGCAACATTAGAGATACCAAGGGAATATTTCATGCAAAGATGGGCTCGATAAAGGACAGAAATGGTATGGACCTAACAGAAGCAGAAGATATTAAGAAGAGGTGGCAAGAATACACAGAAGAACTGTACAAAAAAGATCTTCACGACCCAGATAATCATGATGATGTGATCACTAATCTAGAGCCAGACATCTTGGAATGTAAAGTCAAGTGGACCTTAGAAAGCATCACTACGAACAAAGCTACNGAAATGGCTCCTTGAAGTGGTTCCTCACCAGGTCCCCAGTGGAGGAGAGCTGCTGGTCCCTGCCTGCTGCGGAGAGGTGGCTGTATTTATACTGAGCCATCCCTGGGAGGGTCGAGGGTGAGGAGGACAGCTGGATGGGTGCCCGGGGAGAGTCCCTGCAGGTCATTTCTCCTGCATATCTGCAAGGCGTGACTTACTGGACACCGATGGCTGTCCTCATCCGCAGGTCAGTTCCCTGGTTGTGCAAGCCTGAGGAAATGAGGAAGGCCTATCTGCCTTGGTGGCCACTCTCGGGAAGACGGCTGTCCTGTCAGCAGTGGAGGGACTGAGGCGGGGCCCTGGGCCCTGGCGCTCCAGGATGGCAGCCTCCAGGCTGCTGGAAGGTGTATGGTTAGAGATGATGCCTCCAGCCTGGACCTTGCTTTCCTGGTCATTTCCACAGGATGGTCCCTACTAGAAACTAAATCCTTTGAGTTCATGTCCAAAGCCCTTGAGCTTCAAAACCGACAGACCAGCCCCCGGGAACCTCATGGGTGCCCTGAGCTCCTCCCACTGCTCCCTGAGCCAGTGCTGAGCTGTCCGTTCCAGGGCACAGAAAGCCCTCTCAGTCTCTCAGCCATGCATGGTCAACACTTACTAATGATATTTTTTTAAGTATAATAAAATAAGAGAACCTTTCAACTTGATAAAGGTTATGTCAATAATCTATAGCAGCAATTGTCAGTGTATCCTCTGCAAACCTGAGGATCTCTTATGACCCTTTCAGGGGGAGTCTATGATATCAAAACTATTTTCACAATAATATTCAACAGTAATATTCTTTTCCTTTTTCATTCTCATTTTTTTCATGAATGTACTGGGTGTGAAAGGTTTATTGATACAGTTTTAGATTTCTGCATTCAACTGACCTTTAAGAAACTACCATTTGTCACGTTTTGGTATCATATCAAAGAATAGCCTGAATTATCTTAAAACTCTGTTAAAATGCTCTGCCCTTTTCCATCTATGTTTCTGTGTAAGGTTGAATTTTTTTCACCTTACTTGGGTTCATACTTCAACCCAAATAATGTATTATGACAGATCGAGTGCAGGGTCAGATGTGAAAACCCAGCTATCTTTGATTACGTCAGATACTTTTTTAATTTTTTGAATGTAAACTTACTATATTTGTTATTATTATTTTTGTTTTGGAAAGAGATTATTTTCATTAAAATGTATTATTTATGTTAACATAATGGATTTATTATCTTTATTTATTCGACCATTTATTAGACATTCTGCAAATAGTTTTTCATAGATTAACTCAGTCATCATAAAACTTCATAATATCATGAATGATATATTATTGTGTTTCAATATTCTTTAACATTTTTTCATTCTAGTGTGATAAATCCTGATAGAGTCTCCATAAATAAAAGTTCTCTGAGGTCTTCAATAATTTTTAAGAATATAATGAGACCCTGAGGCCAAACAGTTTGAGAATCATTGCTCTACAGCAAATATTATGTGTAAAAAAAAAAACTTCAGGTGCATTCTCAAGAAGGCCAAGGATAAGACATGGATTCCTCTTCAGATCAACTAGTTTCACATTCTCCTGAAGGACCTACCCACTGCTAAGACAAGAAACAGGAGGAGGGTAAGAAATGGAAGAGAAGAAATGAAACCATCATTATTTCAAGATGACACAACCTTTTACATAGAAAATCCATCAGCATAAAGTGGACAGAGGAGGCTGGTGGGCTACGGTCCACGGGGTTGCAAAGACTCGAACATGACTGAACACGTGTGCACAACAAAGCCTTTCAGAGAATTCAGTGAGATGCCATGTTTCACATAAAAATCAATTCTATTTCTCTACACTAATTTTTTTTTATTTTACTTTACAATACTGTATTGGTTTTGCCATACATCAACATGAACCTGCCACAGGTGTACACATGTTCCCAATCCTGAAGCCCCCTTCCACCTCCCTCCCCATACCATCTCTCTGGGTCATCCCAGTACACCAGCCCCAAGCATCCTGTATCCTGCANCAAGCTAGACTACACATAAAAGGAGAAAAGTTATCATTTCTAGTCCATGATAAAATAGACAACCAAAAGGTACATGGCATGTATTTGAGTGTTTATGAGGGTCTGTGTGTGAGTATGTAAGCACGTGGGGGAGGGTAAGAGAGTGGAGGGAGGATGTTGAATCTACCAAAAGGTAAACTTCAGACGCACCTTGGGAGAATGGTCAATTAAGTCTTGAGCTAGAAACAGAAATAGGTGAATGCAAGGGATCGGGAAAAGAAAACAGTGTCCAAGACTCTCACCTCTCTAGAAATGTAGCCATGAAGGCAATCAGCATAGACTGTCATAGGAAGAAGCCTGGGGTAGAAAGAACATCCCAGAGCTGGAGGGCCAACAGCAGGCAGAGACGATGAAGGGCACTTTATGGGCTCTCCCGGTGAGACAAGCTCACGTCTTAGAGGCCTGCCCTGCTCACCTACATTCCTCACCTGAATTCGGTCAGCCAGCCTGAGAGTGTTGTACACATGCTCAGAAATATTCTGATGTCCCCATGAGCACAAACAAGAGTTGGTTATCTGCTGTATGAAATATCGTCTATCATGGTTCCCATTTTACAGACGTCAATGCTTGGGGGAGAACAAAACCATATAGAAGAGCGGACCAGAGTCGAGAAAGGTACTATCAACCCTGATCAAATTGCCCACAGTCAAGGTTCAGTTCAGTCGCTCAGTCGTGTCCAACACTTTGCGACCCCGTGGACTGCAGCACACCAGGCTTCCCTGTCCATCACCAACTCCCGGAGTTTACTCAAACTCATGTCCATCAAGACAGTGATGTCAGTCAAGGTTGCAAGCACCCAAAGCTTTTGAGGGGAAGCTTCCTGTTCCCTGTCTCTTCCTGAGGGTGTGCCATGATCCCCCACATACCACACCCACATGGAGCCATAAAGATGTGGACTAATTGCAAAAGCTACCACTGGCTTTGAAAATAAGATCACTTTTAAGCAAATTCTTATATATCCTCCATTCTTTTCACCAGAGAGGGTGAGCAGACCATGCTGATAGGGAAGAACTTTTTGAGAATAGCAGAACCCAGAGGCTTAAGATTAAGACCCCTCACCTCTCATGACCCCACTACCTCTTCACCTGAATTACCTCCAAAAAGCCCTGTCTCCAAATACAATCACCTTGGAAGTTAGGACATCAACATATGGATTTGGGGGATACAATTCAGTTCTTCATACCTACTATTTTTTGTTTGCGTGTGTGCTCAATCATGTCTGACTCTTTGCGGTCCCATGAACTGTAGGCCGCCAGGCTTCTCTGGCTATGGGATTTTCCATGAAAGAATACTGGAGTGGGTTGTCATTTCCTTCTCCAGGAGATCTTCCCAACCCGCGTCTCCTGCACTGGCAAGCGGATTCTTTACTGCTTGAGCCACCTGGGAAGCCCCAATAGTACTATGCTGAACATCAAAGACAAAGAGAAAATCTTCAGGACCTCCAGGGAATACACAAAGATTAAATAGAGAGAAACAAAACAAAAGGTAAATTTACAAGATGACCTCTCAGAAATTATGAGGACCAGGAGACAATGGAGTCTGTCTCTTATACAGATTCTTTACTGCTTGAGCCACCTGGGAAGCCCCAATAGTACTATGCTGAACATCAAAGACAAAGAGAAAATCTTCAGGACCTCCAGGGAATACACAAAGATTAAATAGAGAGAAACAAAACAAAAGGTAAATTTACAAGATGACCTCTCAGAAATTATGAGGACCAGGAGACAATGGAGTGACACTTTTAAAGGACTGAATTTCTTTTTAATGCTGACTGTGAATTCTACATCCTTTGATAACAGCTTTCAAGAAAGAAGATAACAAAGATTTGTTTCACTCAACTGAAAGCTGAGATGATTCATTGTCAACAGCCAGAGTCCATATAAAAGTCCTATGACACTAAATGGAAATTTTGATCTAGAGAGATGAAGGATATTAGAAATGGCAGAGTAAATATAAAAGATGACTTTAAAATTTTAATCACTTTTAAATTAATCAATATAATTATCAAATTAAAGGAAAAAAAATCACATAAATGTCTTAATACAGAAAGACCAGTTGACAAAATTTAATGCTCATGATAATAATTATATACTTATTGTTAAGCATATAAAAACAGTAATGGAATAAAACATCTAAATCTGATAAAGGGGGTTTCCCTGGCGGTCCAGTGGTTTAAGAATCTGCCTTCCAATGCAGGGGACGTGGGTTTGATCCCTGGCCCAGGAAGAGCCCACATGCCTCAGAGCAACTAAGCCTATCTGCTGCAACTACTGAGCCTAGAGCCGTGCTCCACAATAAGATAAGTCATTGCAATGAGAGGCCCATGCATCACAGTTAGAGAGTAGCCCCCACGCCGCAGCTAGAGAAAGCCCGCACAGCAAAAGAGACACAGCACAGCCATGAATAAATGCCTACATAAATCTGATAAAGGGCATTTACTCAAAATCTACAGCTAACACTATACTTTGTGGTGATATACTGAAAGAATCTCTACTTCTAATTTAAGGGACAAGACTATCCACTCTTGTGACTTTAACAGTGTTCTGGAGATCCTAGCCAGCGAAAGGGGGAAAAAATAAACGAAAAGCATACAAATGTAAAGGAAGAAGTAAAGTTTTCTTTATTACAATGTGACTATTTAGGTAGAAATTCCTAAGAAAGCTCCAACAAGCTACCAGAATTAGTAAGATAACTGAGTTCAGTAAAATGACATGCTATATGGTCAAAGAGAAGAAAGTCAACTGCGTTTCTGTATTCTATCAACAAACAGTTGGAATATGAAAATAAAACACAATGCCATTCTCTCATACATTGATACTCAGGGAGAAAAGTGTGGTAGTTTCTGAATAAACTAAGCATACTTTTATCACATAATCCAGCAATTTCACATGTGGGGATTTATCCTACAAAAATTAAAACTCTGACCATACAAAAACATGCATACAACATATTTATAATAGCCAAAAACTGGAAACAACCCAAATGTCTTTCAGTGGGTGAACAGTTA
Organism: Oreotragus oreotragus; assembly: GCA_006410675.1. NCBI lineage: Eukaryota > Metazoa > Chordata > Mammalia > Artiodactyla > Bovidae > Oreotragus > Oreotragus oreotragus. The sequence goes on from SJYX01011109.1 coordinate 958,353, forward strand.
GACAAACTATAGTACATCCATACTCTGACATAAAAAGAATAAACTACTGATATACACAACAATTTGAATGGATTTCAATGCGATTATACTGGGGGAAAAAAGCCAATCTCGAGCAGTTTTATGGTATCCAGTCTTACATTTAAGTCTTTAATCTATTGTGAGCTTACTTTTGTATACGGTGTTAAGAGAATGTCCTAATTTCATTCTTTTACATGTAGCTCTCCAGTTTTCCCAGCACCACTTATCACAGAGAGTGTCTTTTCTTCATTGTACATTCTTGTCTCCTCTGTCATAGATTAATTGATTTAATGGAATTAATTGAATTAATGGATTTATTTCTGGGCTCTCTATTCTGTTCTACTGATCTATGTGGAGCTTTTTTGTGTCAGAACCATACTGCTTGGATTACTGCAGCTTGTACTATAGTCTGAAGGCAGGGAATGTGATTCTTCCAGCTTTATTCTTCTTCCTCAAGATTGTTTTGGCTATTCAGGATCTTCTGTGTTTCCATATAAAATTCTAAATTATTTGTTCTAGTTCTGTGAAAAATTCCATTGGTATTTTGATAGGGATTGCATAAAACCCCTAAAGGAAAACATAGGCAGAACACTCTGACAAAAATCACAGCAATATTTTTTTTTGGACCTGTCTACTAAAGCAAAGGAAATAAAAGCAAACATAAACAAATGGGACCTAAATAAACTCAAAAGCTTTTACAGAGCAAAGGAAACCATCAAAAATGAAAAAACAACCTACTGAATGGGAAAAAATATTTGCAAATGATATGACCAATAAAGGGTAAATAGCCAACATATATAAACAGCTCATACAACTCAACACCAAAAAAACACATGCTGCTGCTAAGTCACTTCAGTCGTGTCCGACTCTGTGTGACCCCATAGACGGCAGCCCACCAGGCTCCCCCGTCCCTGGGATTCTCCAGGCAAGAACACTGGAGTGGGTTGCCATTTCCTTCTCCAATGCATGAAAGAGAAAAGTGAAAGTGAAGTCGCTCAG